>ML262286.1:0-40955 GCA_005239495.1 Nicotiana undulata
ATATGGAGATCCTTCGTTTGAAGTCTCGTGTAATTGAGGTTGAAGCTGAGCGGGATGCTCTCAAGGATAAACTAGCAAAGGAGAAAGAAAAGAACGAGGGTGTTCTTAAGCAGATGCTTTCTCTCGTACAATCCAAGACCACAATCTCCTTTGCACCTTCCCATCCTTAGGCTATCCAGAGCTTCCCCATAACCTTTCAAGTGCCCAGTTCGGGACGTGTTTCTGTCTTTTTAGACTTGTTTCTTTTACTCTGATTTTTGCTCATGGTTGGTTTGTTTTTGTTTTGCTGTGTGGTGGTTTATAATAATTACTAATCAATAAATTTTGCTTCTAGTTATTGACTTGTCTCAATTTCTTATTTAGCTTACATTTATTGGCTTCTTGTGTTGATTAATCATGCTTTGCACCTGCAGTTGCCTCAATGGCCATGAGTAATAATAAATAATCTATTAAGTGTATCATTTTGCAATCTTTTCGATGATGCCAAAAGGGGGAAGATATGTGCTGAATTTTTTAAGTGATATTTATAACCTAATGAACCTGGTTTCTCAATGATTAATGCTTAAAACATACAAAGTGTTTGAAGTGTATACAGGATTAAGCACAGAGTTTGTCATCATCAAAAAGGGGGAATTTGTTGACCCATGT
The DNA here is from genome assembly GCA_005239495.1 of Nicotiana undulata. Taxonomy (NCBI): domain Eukaryota; kingdom Viridiplantae; phylum Streptophyta; class Magnoliopsida; order Solanales; family Solanaceae; genus Nicotiana; species Nicotiana undulata. The sequence goes on from ML262286.1 coordinate 649, forward strand.
CACTGCATAGTTTTTAAGATTGACAAAGGCTGACCAGTTGAACCAGGTCCATCAGAGCACACATCTTGGAACTGAATTGCTAGCACATGAACCGTATATGCATAGAAGATATTTGTGATTGTGACGTATCAATAAACCAAGAGTTTGTCTCCTAATTTGAAAAGGTTGCAAACTGATGAGAGAATAGAAGTTTAATTCAGCAAGGAAAGTAACAAAGGAAGGAAGTTGAGTTTAATTCAAATTCTTTCTCCCAGGAAGAGTTGAACTAGAAATGATCGACAAATTCAACTACTGACTCTATAAATACTCGATGTATTTCTGCTGGAGAAAGAGACGCACAAGTACTGAAGTGAATCAAGATCTGAAAGCAAAATTCCCAGAGTTCTTTTGCAAGCAGATTTAGTGTGCGATACAAAGGCTGCGGATCAACTAGAAGAACCAGTTTCATTGTTGATGTATTGAGTCTAGTTGATTGTATTAGGTGTTTCAATATTGTATCTTATCAGCTTTCTTAGAAGCAAATTGTAATAGGTACACATTGTTCAAGTTAGAGTTAACTTGAAGCTTGTAGAAATTAGCTAGAGGCTAGTTGATACAAAGGGATTAGAGTTAGTCCTAGGATTACAAAAGAGTTTATTTTGTAAGTCCGTTTGGCTCAGAGTTTTTAGTGAAGAGTTTGAGCAAATCCTACTGAGGAGTAGGTCGTGGTTTTTTCACCTTTTGAGCCAGGTGTTTTCCACGTAAAAATCTCTGTGTTTTTACTTTACTGCTTTTATTATTCCGCACCAGTAGAAGTTGGAACACAAAGAAGAACCAGGTTCTTTTTGTGAGACAACACTCGAAAAATTGGGTACCACACAATTAACATATATTCTTGTGTGGTATTGACGTCTAAAACATCACTAAGTGTCTCAATCCACTCTAAAACCACTCCTAACTCGAACCAACTAACCTAGTATATCATAATATAGCTGACCAACACAAAAAGAAGCAGAAATAGGGGGAAATGGGGCTATAACTCTCGAAATGACCTGTCGGGTCGTTATATCCTCCCCCTTTTAAACAAATGTTCCTCCTCGAATGGGTCTAGAAAAATACATGGAGTCTCAAATAAGTGTGGTTATCTGATCTAAATCTCCCACTCGGTCTCCCATATGACCTCCTCCATAGTCTTACCTCTCCACTACACCTTCACTCAAACTATATCCTTTGACCTCAACTTCTGAACCTACCTATCCAAAATGGAAACTGGCTCCACATCATAATTCATATCACCCTCCAATTGAACAGTGCTAAAGTCCAAACATGGGACGGATCGCCACATAATTTCGGAGCATGGAAACATGAAATACCGAATGCACACTCGACAAGATGGGTGGCAAGGCAAGCTTATAAGCCACCCCCATCCTCTGAAGCACCTCAAAAGGCCCAATGAACTGGGGGCTGAACTTTCCCCTCTTCCCAAACCTCATAACATCCTTCATGGGTGATACCTTCAACAAAACCTTCTCCCCTACCATGAAAGATACATCAAGGACCTTCCTGTCCACGTAGCTCTTCTGCCTAGATTGCGCCATATGAAGCCGCTCCTTAATCAATTTCACCTTGTCTAATGCATCATGGACCAAGTTTGTACCCAAGAGACTAGCCTCACCCCCCTCAAACCATCCTACCGGAGATCTACACCTCCTCCTATATAAGGCCTCGTACGGAGCCATCTGAATACTCGACTGATAATTGTTGTTGTATGCAATCTCCGCAACACACAAGAACTTGTCACATGAACCCCCAAAGTCAATGACACAAGCGCACAACATGTCCTCCAATATCTAAATAGTGTGCTCGGACTATCCGTCTGTCTGAGGGTTACAAGTTGTGCTCAACTCAACCTGAGTACCCAACTCTCACTTCACGGCCCTCCAAGACTGTGATTTAAACTGGGTACCTCTATCAGAAATGATGGAATATAGGATACCATGCAGGCGAACAACCTCTCAGATATAAATCTCAGTCCACCGTTCTGAAGTGTAAGCAGTACCAACTGGAATGAAGTGCGCGGACTTTGTCAAACGAACTACAATAACCCAAATAGCATCGAACTTCCTCGAATCCCGTGGGAGACCAACTACCAAGTCCATGGTTATCCGCCCCCACTTCCACTCTGAGATCTCTAATCTTTGAAGCAAGCTTGATACATCTTCGTGGCACCCAGATGGAGACCAACTACCCGGTCTCTGATGCTCATACTTAACATGCTGACAGTTGAGACACCGAGCCACAAACCCTAATATATCGTTCTTCAACCGCCACCACCAATAGTGTTGCCTCAAATCTTGATACATCTTTGTGGCACCCAGATGGATGGAATACCGCGAGTTGTGGGCCTCCTCTAAAATCAACTCTTGGAGACCATCTACATTAGGCACACATATCCGGTCCTTCATCATCAACACACCATCATCACCGATAGTCACATCCCTAGAATCACCTCACTGAACCCTGTCCTGAAGAATGAGCAGGTGAGGTTCATCATACTGACGCTCCCTGATACGGTCATAAAGAGAAGACCTGGAGACCACGCAATCCAATACCCGACTCGTCTCCAAAATATCCAACCTGACAAGCTGACTAGCTAATGCAAGGGTCTCTCTATTGCTGGGACATATGCTAAACTCCCCAAACTCTCCGCCCGGCGACTCAAAGCATCGGCCACCACATTGGCCATCCCCTGATGGTACAAAATAGTGATTTCATAGTCTTTAAGAAGATCCAACTATCTTCGCTGACGCAAATTAAAATCCTTCTCCTTAAACAGATGCTGAAAACTCCGGTGATCAGTACAAATCTCAGAATGTACCCCATACAAATAATGATGACAAATCATCAAGGCGTGAACAATGGCTGCTAACTCAAGATCATGGACAAGATAGTTCTTCTCATGGGTCTTCAACTGGCGTGAGGCATAATCAATCACCCTACCCTCTTGCATCAAAACATATCCAATACCTATCCTCGACGCATCTCAATACACGGTGTAAGAACGTGAAGCTGATGGCAAAACTAACACTAGAGTTGTGGTCAAAGTAGTCTTGAGCTTCTGAATGCTCTCCTCGCACTCTTCCTACCACCTTAATGGAGAACCCTTTTGGGTCAATTTGGTCAAGGGAAATGCAATACATGAAAATCCCTCCACAAAGCGGCAGTAGTAGCCCGCCAAACCTAGAAAGCTCCTAATCTCCGTGGCTGAGGACGGTCTAGGCCAACTCTGCATCACCTCTATCTTCTTCTGATCCACCTGAATACCCTCACTGGCCACCACATTCCCCAAGAATGCTACTGAACCGAGTCAAAACTCACATTTGGAGAACTTTGCATAAAGCTTCTCCTCCCTCAATCTCTGCAATACAACCGTCAAATGATGAACATCCTCCACCTGACTACAAGAGTGAACCAGGATGTCATCAATAAATAAAATAACAAATGAGTCCAAAAAGGGCTGAAACGCATTGTTCATGTTACATCCCGCATTTTCGCATGTTAAAGTTTTGTCGTAAGTTAATTGACGTAAGCTCCGGAATTAGATTAGTTTTCGGATTATAAGTATTATGCTATTTCAAACAATAGATAAGTAAATTCGTGAATTGAGAGGGTAAGAAAATATAAAAAAATGAGTTTCGTCGAAGTTTGGCATTTTGGGATAAAATACGACCCGAGCTAAAATACCCGATATTTATGGACTAGTACCATACAAGGTGCCACATGGCCATGATAGTAAGGTTTATAAGTTGTGTTAAAAGTGAGTACTCCCTTCGTTCCACTTTATGTAAACCTATTTCCTTTTTGTTCTGTTCCAAAAAGAATGATCACTTTCTAAATTTGGAAATAATTTAGCTTAAACTTACAATTCTACCCTTAATGAGAAGCTTTTATAACCACACAAATACTCTGGGCCCCTTTATGAATTGTTTAGGACCATAAATTCCAAAAGTCTTCCTTTTTTCTTAAACTTTGTGCCTAGTCAAACAGGTTCATATAAATTGGAAAGGAAGGAGTAGTATTTTAAGTAACTTTAGATAATTCTTAATTATGTGGATATTTGGTTAATTGTGGATTTGTTTTGGAAGATTAACCATGTAATTAAGGAAATTGGTGGAAGTATTTTAAGTAACTACAACATGATTTATTTCTTACAAATTCCCTCCTATTACCCCTAACAAAGTATCAAGTGTCTCATTCTTCATTTCCAACACACACACACAAGGCAAAAACCCTTCAAACATCAGAGAATTAAGTGTGATATAATTTCAATGAATCAAGATCAACAATTGCTTATCAACTGTTTAAATGCAACTCTTGACCCAAGTCAGCAAGTTTATTCTTTTGCTAAAACTTCTCTTCAACAAGTATCCCTTCAACCTACAATAGAAGTTGAAATTTTCTCTTTTAGTATCGAGCATAAGTAAAGCCAACAAGAATAAGAGTGTTGTGCTGGGATGATCTTTTGACTGGCGTTACATGTTCTTCGTAAAAGATGTGGGTTAGAGAGATTTCTAGGAGAATCGGTTCAGGTATGTTAAGGCTATCTCTTCTTTCTTTTTGGCATGATCCATATGATACAAACGAAATGAGCAAATACACAACTTCCATAAATGATTTTATTCATAGAAGTATTAGAGGTACCTATGTTCTTGAATTCCCATACGTCTTATTGTTCTATCATTTGTTCATGGGTCTCAGAAAATACGTAAATTGATAAAGTTTACTTCATGATATTATTCAAAGGTATAATGGTCTAATGACACTCTGAAAGATTTTATTGACGTACTTCTCATGCATTGTATAAATACATGCACATTGACCCATGACCATATTGCGCTATATACGGTTATATATATGTATGTATATGTATATGGGATATGGGAAAGGTTACGTCGTTATATACGCACCACCACCTGATCAGCTGGTATACGTTGATGATTTTGTCCACAGTGGCCGAGATGATATTATGAGATTCCCTCAGAGGCTTGATGATGTTATGAACATATGTACCTATGCACGACATAATATTTATACGCATATGCATAACACTATAATTATTTCATGATTTACAGAGTTATCTAGACTTACAGGTTGAGTCATTTACTCTATATTTCTTCCTTGTCTTTTATGTGCTTATTTATGTGCCTCACATACTTGGTACATTATTCGTGTTGACGTCCCTTTTTGCTTGTGGACGCTGTGATTCATGCTCGTGGTCCCGATAGACAGGTCGAGAGTCCTCCAAGTAGGCTATCAGCTCAGCGGAAGATGTTGGTGCGCTCCATTTGCTCCGGAGTTGCTTATTTTGTCAGTATGATTAGTACATGCATTTAATTGTATGGAGGGGCTCTTTCACGATCTTTATGATATTATGTATTCTTAGAGGCTTGTAGACAGATATCATGTACGTAAAAGATTGTATGACCTTGTCGTCCTATATTCAATACACAAGTGGTTATTTTGGTCTTATAGGCCCGTACTTCATATGTATAAGTTTTTATTCCCCCAGATTTACTCCGGATCATTTACCTATGATAAAATGATATGAAAGATACATTATGTTGGCACTTCGTTCAGTAAGGTACCGGGTGCCCTTCGCGGCCCATCAAGTGGGGTCGTGACAAATTGGTATAACATCGATTCTGTCCTAATGAGTCTACAAGCTGTGTCTAGTAGAGTCTTGTTTATGGGTTTGTCGTGCACCACACTTATAAGCAGGGAGCTACAGGGCATTTAGGACTGTCACTCTTTCTTCCTACTCTAGATCGTGTGGTAGAGCTCAGTTGTAAGAACTCAATTTTGATAAACATCTATCTTATTCATAATACGACGATGCCTATATCTAGAAAGATGCTTGGTAAGAGATATAGTTGTAGAAGAGTTGAGTCAAAGGAACTCGATTTTGCATCATGCTTATGATGAGTAAACGTAAGGTATTCAGTAGATCATGTGTGTGTAAGCTCCTTGGTAAGGATCCTTAAGGCAAGAATACTTATTCACTCCTACGGTAAAAAGGAATAACATAACTGAAAGGTAGACACAAGTTTCAGCAAGGCAAAGAAAGAAGGTGAAGAAGGGTATGAGGGACCCAGTTAATAAAGATTATCATTATTTACCATTCAGGAAGGGAGATATAAGCATTTTGAGTTACTTTCAATAGTGACAGATGTACGTACAATCGACCACACTCATTTATGCCCTATGGGAGCTAACATATATAGTTTAAGAGAAGGCCGGGTTATCAGGATCTTGCTGGGGTTAGAGTAACCCAAAATACGGGATGGATTGGTAAAGTTTGTTGACATTTCTGAAGGATTGTGAAAATGTGGTAATGGATCTCCTTGTGAGACACCTTGATGGTGCACTCTCAAATAGTACAACTAGATATGAGTGCTACAAAAATAGGCACTGGAATTCTAGAAAGGATAAATATTATCTTAGTATGACTCCAAGAAAGATTATAAGAAACATTGACATGAGAATGGGCCAACGAGTAGATAGTAATTGATTCGGGAGGAGCCTAGTTATGGCTAAATATGAGGTTAAAGACGAGTCATCAGATCGTGCAGGATAAAGATAGTAAAACCCAATATAGTGAATTTAGTCTCGCAGTAATCATTGTAATGCTTAAGAAATATTCTGATAAGAGTTGGGGTAGTTAAAGGTATCGATAAATGTACGAGAATTAAAGAGAGTGCCACCGAAAGACAGTCAAAATATCATTTCAGAAGAAGCCCTACAAGCATAAGGGTGTGGAGGTAAGTAACTACAAATAATTATAGGCAAGGAAGGATGTAAAAAGATCCGTAGAGTATATGATGTTATAAGCTCGCAACTTTAAAAGAGTCGGAGGGTCCTCCCTAAGTACTACAAAAAGAAGAAGAAAATTAGCTGAGGAAATAAGGAAGAAGGCTTCAACCTAAGCTCAGTGACCTAAAGAGGAAATGGTCATGTAAAAACAGTCTCACTACAACATTGTAAGCACTCCAAACGAAAATGGCACCTACCGTGGCTAAGGAACGGGAAGTAAAATCAAAATTAATATTCGAGATCATATGAGTCACATAAAAACTACGGTATGAGTGGAAACTAAAATAAGCTAAGTATGCACGCAACAAGGAGGCAAAAAGACTAGGAAAAGTAATAGCTTACGATTAAAGAAAAATGAGAAGGAACGAAAGGAATTATTCAATCAACGATTCAAAGTTAGTTACGTTATGAACGCACCTAAGAGTTCGGAGTATTATCCATGCAACGTATATGTTGACAATCATACAAATATAAAAGATTCCAGTATATGTTAAAAGAAATAATTGAGCCCAGGTCATGGAGAAAGAATTGAATTGTTAGAAGATTGTATCATGGATATTTCATAGCATCCATGAAGCGCTTAAGTAATAACTAATACCATGAGCCGCAGATTGGAAGATAGCTTAAGCCTACATAAAGGCTGATCAAAGGATGAGGAAACTAAAGAGTTACATCAACGAAGTAAATCAGGAATCTGATTATTGGACCCAGAAAGTTATAGAAATCGTGATTGAGAACACTGCAGGATCACCCTTAAATATCAGAGGTACAAGAGAGATAGTACAGTAGCCATATTCTATAACGGCTCTACGATAAAGCTAGTTAGAAGAGTACCAGTCTCACAAGAAGTCAGTACGAAGCTCCCACTAGATTGTGTATGCACCAGAGGTGAAAGTATTATAATAGAGCTTCAAGTTATGGATGTGAATTACACCTAGGTGGAAGGGAGGTCATGAAAGAGATAGAAGATACGATGCAAGATTTTAAGGTAAGTAAGGTAAAGGTGAACTACGTACGAGATACTCAAAGGCAGAAGATCGTGAATAGTTCGTACTTCGGATAAAAGGCTAGAAGCGCGGAGATTAAGTATCTAGGAATAATAGCAGCATCGTTAGTAGCATATATTCTAGCCTATAGTCTAGGTATCGAAAATCCTGACTAAGAGAGTAAAGAAGAGTTAGAGACGATGTGATGTCTCGCTTGATGTTCCAAAATAACATAAGGAAATCTATGATGCAAGCAAGTTTAAAGGTTGCAAGTAATATAAATAGTTATGAGTAGGTCGCAAGATATTGTGTGGTGAAGCGACAAGGTTCTAGAAGACAGGAGTAGGGATAAGAACGGGCGAGGGAGAAGGTAACGAAAATGGATAAGTCCTCATGATTAAGCCCATGAAAACAAGAGAGCTGGTGGTTTCTCTAAGTTTTAGAAAGCTCAGTGTAGCCGAATGAACCCAAAGGATTCTAAGACTAGTAGAATTTAGAAGAGATGGAATGTTACCCCGATAGTAGAATGAAGGTGTAATTATGGTAAATAAAGGATTTCGTTTAGGCCTTCGATTGAGTAATGGTCTGACGAAGAAAAGAAAGGGATGTCATGAATTGGACAAGATTAAAATACCCACGTAAGGTAAATCACATTGGGATGCTGTGAGATATGCTTATAAAAGCATGGTATCTCCCTAGGTGGATCAGTCTAATCATTTCAGATATTCCCCGATGAAACGTGGACCCTAGCAGCAGTGTTACATAAAATGTTAAGTTACCATGGGTAGATTATAGATTAATATTAGGGTGAATCAACAATGGATGGATAAAAGTTATAAAGTATGAGCTGAGATTAAGCCGTCATTCTTAAGATGAATAGTAATGTGGAAACATTAACGGACTTACATTTATACATATTGGATAAACAATGAGAGTAACCTGAAATTTGATAGCAGACCTCAGTAACGAGAAATCGAGGTAAGAGTTATGGTATAATATAACCTTCTTAGATGCAGTAAAGTAATACAGATGGATAATTGGGTATATGAAATAAGATATAGCAATATTTGTAAATTCGACAAAATACCGAGCGAGGAACTTCAGTAATGGCTAAAAGCTGGAGGAAAAAAGAGAGAAGAGTCGTATAGGCGCAGTTACAAGGTAAAAATCGTACCGGATTCATGAAAGAATGTAGCAATTGTTACGAGATTGGAAAGATTCCGACCACAAGTCGTGGCGTGAGAAAAAAGCCTAAAGGGGGGAATGCACTGGCCTTTGGATTTATTCACAGAATAGTTTCCTAAGATAGAAAGGAAAGTACAAAAGTATTCGGAAGACATAAGTTATGAAAACGATAAGTGCATCAGTCAACATTCGAGGACGAATGTTCCAAAGGGGGGAATGATGTTACATCCCGCATTTTCGTACGTTAAAGTTTCGTCGTAAGTTAATCGACGTAAGCACGGGAATAAGATTTTTTTGAGATTATAAGTATTACGCTATTTCAAATAAGGGATAATTAAATTCGTGAAGTGAGAGGGTAAGAAAATAAAAAATAATGTGTTTCGTCGAAGTTTGGCATTTTGGGATAAAATACGGCCCGAGCTAAAATATCTGGTATTTATGGACTAATACCATATAATGTACCACATGGCCATGATGGTAAGGTGTATAAGGTGTGTTAAAAGTGATTAGTATTTTAAGTAACTTGAGTTAATTCTTAATTATATGGATATTTGGTTAATTATGGATTTTTGGTGGAAGATTAACCATGTAATTAAGGAAATCGGTGGATAAATTAAGATAAGTTTAAGTGAAAAAGACGTGGAAGCAATTGGAGGAATTAATAAGTGACTCTTTGTCATAATTAATGACTCATAAGTCTTTTTTAATTAGGTGGCAAATTAACATGCTAATTACAAGACATTTCCATTTCTAACAAACACTACAACATGATTCATTTCTTACAAATTCTCTCCTATTTTCCCCAACAAAGTATGAAGTGTCTCATTCTTCATTTCCAACACACACACGGCAAAAACCCTTCAAACAGCAGAGAATTAAGTGTGATATAATTTCAGTGGATCAAGATCAACAATGGTTTATCAATTGTTTAAATGCAACTCTTGACCCAAGTCAACAAGTCCGTTCTTTTGCTAAATCTTCTCTTCAACAAGCCGCCCTTCAACCTGCAATAGAAGTTGAAATTTTCTTTTTTGGTATCAAGCATAAGTAAAGCCAGAAAAAATAAGAGTGTTGTGATAGGATGATCTTTCGATTGCCGTTACGTGTTCTTCGCAAAAGACATGGGTTAGAGAGATTTCTAAGAGAATCGGTTCAAGTATGCTAAGGCTATCTCTTATTTCTTTTTGACATGATCCATAGGATACAAACGAAACGAGCAAATGCACAACTTCCATAAATGACTCTATTCATAGAAGTATTAGAGGTATCTATGTTCTTGAATTCCCATATGTCTTATTATTCTATCGTTTGTTCATCGGTCTCAGAAAATACATAAATTGATAAAGTTTACTTCATGATATTATTCAAAGGTATAATGGTCTTATGACACTCTGAAAGATTTTATTGACGTACATCTCATGCATTGCATTCAATACATGCACATTGACCCATGACCAGATTGCGCTATATACTGTTATATATATGTGATAGTTTGTAGGGGTCCCCCAAACAGTAGAGGTACCAGGTCCTCTACCAGTTTCCACAGAGTTATGAGCTAGACGAAGTGCACAAGGAGACAGCAGATTTTTACGTGGAAAAATCCCACTCAAGGGGACAAAAACCACGACCTACACTTGTAGGATTTCAACTTCACTAACTTGTAATCTATACTATAACAAGCCACTTTGAAAGGCAACCTTACAAAGACTTTGACACACTAACTTGTAACAACTATTACAAGCCACTTTGAAACTCTCTAGTTACAAAGACTTTGACTCATGACTACCTTTAGTCACAGTGAGATCAAGAGAATAAAGAGTTAAAAAGATTCCTACTTAGTTGCTTCTACAAAAGCTAGTAGGATATAATGAAAAATAAAATACAAGATTACAACTCAACTAAGGACATTATCAATACTTGATGAGCACGTTTGTAGACCTTAGTGGAGTTGTCTTCTTGCTCTTGAAGCTCTGAAGTCTTTAATGCTTGAGAGCACTTAATGCTTGAGTATTTCTTTTTTGTCAAAAGCTTAAGTTCAAAATGTTGTTGTTCATCCTTTTGATATTATCAAGCCTTGAATATCCCAAGAAGGATGTCCAATATCCTTGAGGTAAAAAGCCTCAACCATCAGAAAATGACTGTTGTACTGTTGCTACACTGTAGCGTGAACAGTGCAGCGGTTACCTATGTTGTCACATCTTCCGTCGCTGTCCCATCTCTCGATCCTGCTGCTGAGGTGTGCTAAGGGATCAGGTCCCTCAGCTGGTTTTTCTTTATCGCATCTTTGCATGAGCCGACGTTCACATGAGCTGAAGTTTCAAGACGCATGGATGACTTTGTGATGCTGCTAGTATAATATTGACCTGGTTCTTTACAAGGAAAGTTTGTTATATCATCAAAACAAAATACAACTCATCAATTTCCCCCTTTTTGATGATGACAAACTTTTTACAACTTGAAAGCTTAGAACAGCACAACATATAAGCAAACGATTCCCAATCATGTTCCCCCTATCAATGTGGAATTTAAAAGCAGGAATAGTTAGAAAAAGAAATTTAAGTAGAAGAAAATTCCCCCTAACTATGTGCTTTCAAATTCCCAATTTTTCCCCCTTTTGGCATCACAAAAAGTCAGACACAGGCAAAGACATATAGGAAGTCTACAAAAGTTAACTCATTCCCCATGTGTGCACACATTCATGGTAAAAACAGAACAAACTGCAAGTAAGCATCAGGCAGAATAGAGAAGTCCTTGCCCGGAGGCAGTGGACTTCTATTTGGATTTTCAAGATGGGAGCAGTTACACGGAATCCAATTTCCTAGCAACAAAAAGAAAAGTGCAACAAAAACGGATAGATAACCATCACAACATATACTGGACTGAGAGAGAGAGGGACACCTAAGGGGAACTAGAGGAGGGAGGAGGAAGGGTAGAAGCAGCCAGAGTACGAAGAACTAAGTCCATGCGAGCATTCGCAGAGGACTGTTCTTGAAGAAGCCTTTCCTTCAGATTGTCAACCTGAGCCTTAAGGTCTGCATTCTCCTTGGTCAGGCGAGACACTTCTTCAGCAGAGAGCGAACCAGGTTCCTGAGCGGTAATGCTTGACACCTCCTTGAGTGCGAGCTGAGCTTTCAACCTCCGAATGGTTTCCTGAGCATCATTCAGGCCATTGATCAGCTGTGAGATCATGGAGTTGCTACCCCCTGCCTTCTCAATGCATTCACACTCCTCTAAGGTCAATTTTGTGAAACATTGCTTGCGAGTGCCCACACGCGGAGTCCCTAGTGGTACGTTGAAGGCTTTGAACAACTTTGTCAAGAAGAACCCATAGGGAAGACCATGATTTCCATCTTTCATGGACACTACCTTATGCATATGATTGATCATGAGAGCAGGTAGACTCACAGGGGTGTTGTTGTCCAGAGCTTCCATCAACATAAGATCAGATAGGGACGCCACATGTAGTCTTTCAGACTTGGGTAATAGGACCTTGTTAACCAGTTCGAACAACAACTGGTACATTGGCAGCATCGACTTCTTGTATACCCGGTCCCCATGTTGTAAGGCAGCTGGCTTCATGATAGCCTTTTTGAAGCTGTGACTGCACGCTCCTTTGGTTGGATCAAAGGAGGACAACCCGTTAGATGGAACATCCAAAATCTCCCCCAAACCCGAATCATCAAACAATATATCCACCTTCCCAACAATGACACAACCATGGTTCTTAACAGGATAAAGAAAAGTAGTATAAAACTCCCTAACCTGTTCGTCATAAACTTTTGGAGAACTCACCTTCAGAAGACCATCCCACTTTTGAAATTCTAGGATAGCCATGAGTTGGCTCATCCCAGGCATGTCCAAAATGTCAGGATCAATTGTGCGCCCTGACAACACTTTTTGTTTTTGAACATTTTCCTTCCATAATGCAGTTTCCATTTCACTAGATGTTCTCGCAGGTTCTCCTGTGATAGCCCTGCGCTTCCTCTTTCCAGACCTCGTAGCAGATTTACCCTTGGAACTTGCTGATTTGGTACCACTTGCTTCTCTACTAACACCCTTCGAAACTGACTCATCCAGCTTTTCATCAACAGACTTCACACTTTTCTTTGCTACAGCCTTCTTCCGAGGAACTAGAGAACCAGGTTCCTCTGGAGTTCCCTCATCTACTTCCACAACAGGAATACGCTTGTCCACAGCACTCTCACCCTCTTGTAAAAGACGCTTTCTTTTAGACTTGTTTGTTTTCTTACTTTTCTCCAGAGCCTGAGTCTCAGCTTCTTTCTTTTGGAGGCGTGTGGAGGGCCTCTTCTCAGTAGAAACAGTAGTGAGAGGTGCAGTGCGAAGTTTGAATCGCGCACTTAGGGCCAGATCATCCTCATCATCAATAGGCACATGAGGAATAGACTCTAGAGGTGGGGTATAGAAAACAAACCTTAGCTCCCTTGGGGAGGATGGACCAGTTCCCTCATCAGGATACGAGGGTGAAGGTTCAGGTTGAGTAGCCTCAAGGGGAGCCATGACCCCAACCTCCTCAAGGGTAGAGACAACAACCTCATGAGTTTCAGAAGCAGAGTTGATGGCAATAATGTTTTCAGCAGCCTCTTTGTCCTAAAGCTCCAAGGAAGGCTGAGAAGTAAGAGGGGCTGAGTTGAAAGGAGTTTTTGGTGAGGAGGGAGGAGGGTGTGAGGTTGAAGGAGAAGCTTCTGATTTAGCGGGTTCCGATGAGAGTCCCTGTCCGGAAGAGGGCCCTTCAGCAACTGGAAATGGTTCTTGTTCAGGAATGGAGACTGGGATTTCACGGGGGTTTTCGTCACTGGGAGTAGCGATGGGAGAAGATATATTTTCAGCTTGAGCTGCCATTGTTGAGTGAGAAAAGAAGAAAAATGCAAGGGTTTTAAAAGGAGAGAAAGTGTGAAGGAGAAAGTGAGAGACAGGGGTTTTTGTAGAATAGGAGGGAAGAGGAAACGGGTCAGTTTGGCGGTTGGAGAGAGGTGGGAGAACGTGTAGGAAGTCTGAGAGGTGGGACGTTTGACGTGATCGATAGTCTCAGACGACACAGTAGAGAGAGAGTGTTGTGGTAGTCTATAATTAATGTAGCACTTTCTTTTTGAAAAGAAGGAATTGTAAAGCATGTAACCACTGACCTGAGCTGCATGACCAGGTTCCAGACCATCTCATTTTATTTTCAAAAGTATATACATCAGTCCTCCCATAGTCTACAGTGCCAATGCATAAAGTTCTGTAACCACCATGCGTGTCTACCTGCAACGGTATAGAAGTGAGTTAGACTTTATTAGGAATACACATGAATGTGTTATACCATGTGTAAAACATGTGAGCCTTAGGAGAACCAGGACCCTAATTGGGTTTCAGCATTCCCAGAGACAATCTGTTCTTTTCAAAGTGTTCTTTACCAAGAGCTTTGGTGAAGATGTCAGTTATTTGATCTTCAGTGCAGCAGAATTTCATGCATATGTGCCCCTTCTCAACATTATCCCTGAGGAAGTGATGTCGCACATCAATGTGCTTGGTCCTTTTATGCAGAACATGATTTTTTGCCATGTTGAGTGCACTTGTGTTGTCACAGAGGAGGGGAATGTTGTCAACAAAAACACCAAAGTCCTCCAGTTGTTGTTTGATCCACAGTAGTGGTGCACAGCAGGAGGCAGCTGCAACATACTCTGCTTCTGCTGTAGATAGAGCCACTGAGTCTTGCTTTCTTGTTCCCCAGGAGATCAAGCATGATCCAAGAAAATGAGTCATTCTAGAAGTGCTCTTCATGTCTACTAGATAACCTGCATAATCAGCGTCAGCCTAACCAACAAGATTGAAATTGTCACCTGAGGGATAATATAGAACCAGGCCTGTGTGCCTTTGAGATAACACAGGATTCTCTTTGCAGCCTTCAAGTGAGACTCCTTTGGGCTGGATTGGAATCTTGCACACGAGTCCACATTGAAGACTATGTCTGGTATGCTCGTTGTGAGGTAAAGAATTGATCCAATGATCCCTCTATACATGGTTTGATTTATAGGAATTCCAGCATCATCCATGTCGAGGTTGGTAGCCACAACAATTGGTGTGTCAATAACTTTGGAGTCCTCCATGTCAATCTTCTTGAGCAGCTCCTTGATGTACTATTGTTGGCTAATGCACATACCCTTGACAGACAATTTGACTTGAAGACCCAAGAGGAAGTTCAGGTCCCCCATCATGCTCATCTCGAACTCACTGCCCATGAGCGTTGCAAATTCTTTACACAGTGAATCAGCAGTGGCACCAAAAATGATATCATCCACATACACCTGGACAATGAGCAGATTCCTTCCTCTTTTCCTTAGGAACAGGGTGTTGTCTATCTTCCCTCTAGTAAAGCCGTTGTCAAGTAGAAGCTTAGACAATCTTTCATACCAAGCTCGAGAGGCTTGCTTCAATCCATACAGTGCCTTGTCCAATTTGAAAACATATTCAGGGTGTATATGACTTTCAAATCCAGGGGGTTGCTTGACATAGACCTCTTCTTTGAGATAGCCATTTTAAGAAGGCACTTTTTACATCCATTTGGAACAAGGTGAATTCCATATGCGATACAAAGGAAATGGGAATTTGAATGGCTTCCATGCGTGCAACTGGTGCGAATGTCTCGTCATAACCATTCCCTTCTTCTTGATTATAGCCTTGAGCCACCAACCTTGCTTTGTTTCGAGTCGTTTTTCCATTTTCATCCAGCTTATTCCTGAACACCCACCTGGTTCCTATGATGGTCGAGGAACCAAGTGTCAAACTTTATTTCTATCAAACTGATGAAGCTCCTCCTGCATGGCCAAGATCCAGTCATTAGGTTGGTGACTGTGCATATTTTTGATAAGAACTCAACCTTGTTTCCTTTGTCACAAATTTGAGACACACTCAATAGACTGTATTTGAGTCCATCCACATAGTAGACATTTTCTATTGAATGTTCCAATGACCTCCCAACATTTCCAACACCAAGGATGTATCCTTTCTTTCCATTTCCAAAGGACACATCCCCTCCCTGCAGGGCCTTCAATGAGAGAAAATCTGAAGTGTTTCCAGTCATGTGTTTCAAGCATCCATTGTCCATGATCAATTGTAGTTTGCTTTCTCTCACTGAACCCCGCACATTTGAGTTAATGATTAAATTTAGGAACCCAAACGAGTTTGGGTCCCTTGTAATTTGAGAATGGGTGAATAAGAGCTCTTCTAGTCCATGCAGGCAGGATATTTTGTCTTTTGGTGCTGGGACCAGGTCCCTGCTCAGGCTTCCTTCTCTCAGCAAATATTCTATTTCTTTTGATGAAGAGGTCCCTGGCTGGACATTGTTCCTTAAAGTGTCCATTGTTCCCGCAGTGGGTACAGAGCCAGTTGCCAGGGACAGTAACATATTTGCTGTGAGGATTATATGGGGTTTTTTCCTTTTGGAAACCAACACCCTGCCTGCTCCCACAATTATTTAGGTACATGGTATTGACAATGTCTGAGGACCAGGTGCAGTTCAGGGATTTCTTTAAGTCGGACTTCACCCTATTTAATTCATCATGAAGTTCTTTATTTTTATCTAACTCTCTACACAGACCCATTTTTGCTTCCCTCAAGTCATTTTCATGTTCCACAATTTTTTCACTAGCTATTTCCTTGCCCTTTCCTATTCTTAATGAGCTAGATTCTTCTAGTTTTAGCTCTTGAATTGTTTCCTCTAGACATGAGATTTTATTTTGAAGGTCATTTCTTTCTTGTGCTATAGTATTGACTTGTTCATTTAGCTTTGACTTGTCACTCCCTAGAAGTTTAGTTTCTTTTTCAAGCTTTGCTAGATTATTCTTCAAGTCATCTACTACCATAGTCAATTCATCTTTAGTTTGTTCCATTTATCCTAATTCGCTAGCCAATAGATCCTTGTCTTTTATTAAGGTGTAATATGCATCAATAAGAACATTAGGCAGGGACAATAGTTTTTTAGGAGAGTAGGATCTCAGATTTCTCTGAACATCCCTGAAATTTACCTAATCTGTGTCACCTTCCTCATCTTCTTCATCCGATTTGGCCATGAGTGCGAATAGTGATTCGTATTCCTTCGCCTTGCTGCCAGCTGCCACCAGGGACTTGTCTGTTTCAGGTTCCTCATCTGATTCACTGGATGAATCACCCCATGCAGCCAGTGCTTGTCTCACTACATTGTCAGCTGCATTTTTCTTGCTGAATCTTCTTTCCTGAAACTGGTTTCTTCTTGGTCCTTTGTCCAAGTTGAATTTTTGTGCATCTTGTTTCAGTAATGGACATTCTTTTATGAAATGACCGGGCTTGCCACATTTGTGACACAAGTCATGACTCCTGAACTTGCTGGAGCTTCCCCTTCTTGGTATTCCACCATTTCTTCTAACCAATTTTTGAAAACGTTTGGTGAGGTATGCCATATCCTGATCTTCCTCACTGGACTCTTGTTTTTCCGCTTGAAGAACCAGGTTCTTCTCTTTTCTGGGCTCCTTTCTTTCACTGTCTTTCCTTCTCTTCATCTCATAGGTTTTCAGGTTCCCTATCAGCTCATCCATTGTTAGGACCTGCAAATCCTTTGCCTCAGTGATAGCATTTACCTTGCTTTCCCAAGAACTAGGCAACACACTCAAAATCTTTCGCACTAGTTTGTTTCTGGGAATGACTTCGCCTAGAGAGTGAAGTTCGTTTATAATGGAAGTGAACCTGGTATGCATATCTTGTATATTCTCATCCTCCTTCATTTTGAACAGCTCATACTCGGTAGTAAGCATGTCTATCTTTGATTGTTTTACCTGAGTTATTCCCTCATGAGCTGTTTGCAGTACCTCCCAAATTTCTTTGGTCATTTGGCAGGCAGAAATCCTGTTGTATTCATCAGGGCCTATCCCACACACTAAGATCTTCTTAGCTCGAAAGTTCTTTTCAACTGCCTTCCTATCAGCTTCATTATAGTCAAGTCTTGTTTTTGGCACAAGCAGTCCCACTTCTCCTACTTTATGCATGGGAACATGAGGTCCATCACAGATGATGTCCCATATCTCTGAATCTTCAGCCATTATGAAGTCATGCATGCGAGTCTTCCACCATCCATAGTATTGACCATTGAACCTTGAAGGTTGATTGGTGGACTGACCTTCTTCGAAGTTTGGTGGAGCAGCCATTGCAGATCCTTTTTCGGTGTTAGCCGTTTAGAAAGAGCCTGCTCTGATACCAATTGATAGTTTGTAGGGGTCCACCAAACAGTAGAGGTACCAGGTCCTCTACCAGTTTCCACAGAGTTATGAGCTAGACGAAGTGCACAAGGAGACAGCGGATTTTTACGTGGAAAAATCCCACTCAACGGGACAAAAACCACGACCTACACTTGTAGGATTTCAACTTCACTAACTTGTAATCTATACTATTACAAGCCACTTTGAAAGGCAACCTTACAAAGACTTTGACACACTAACTTGTAACCACTATTACAAGCCACTTTGAAACTCTCTAGTTACAAAGACTTTGACTCATGACTACCTTTAGTCACAGTGAGATCAAGAGAATAAAGAGTGAAAAAGATTCCTACTTAGTTGCTTCTACAAAAGCTAGTAGGATACAATGAAAAACAAAATACAAGATTACAACTCAACTAAGGACATTATCAATACTTGATGAGCACGTTTGTAGACCTTAGTGGAGTTGTCTTCTTGCTCTTGAAGCTCTTGAGTCTTTAATGCTTGAGAGCACTTAATGCTTGAGTATTTATTTTTTGTCAAAAGCTTAAGTTCAAAATGTTGATGTTCATCCTTTTGATATTATCTAGCCTTGCATATCCCAAGAAGGATGTCCAATATCCTTGAGGTAAAGAGCCTCAACCATCAGAAAATGACTGTTGTACTGTTGCTACACTGTAGCGTGAACAGTGCAGCGGTTACCTATGTTGTCACATCTTCCGTTGATGTCCCATATTTCGATCCTGCTGCTGTGGTGTGTTAAGGGATCAGGTCCCTCAGCTGGTTTTTCTTTATCGCATCTTTGCATGAGCCGACGTTCACATAAGCTGAAGTTTCAAGACGCATGGATGACTTTGTGATGCTGCTAGTATAATATTGACCTGGTTCTTTACATGGAAAGTTTGTTATATCATCAAAACAAACTACAACTCATCAATATGTATGTTTATGTATATGGGATATGGGAAAGATTACGTCGTTATATACGCACCACCAGCTGATCAGCTGGTATACGTTGATGATTTTGTCCACAGTGACCGAGATGATATTATGAGATGCCCTCAGAGGGTTGATGATGTTATGAACATATGTACCTATGCACGACATGATATTTATACGCATATGCATAACACTATAATTATTTCATGATTTACAAAGTTATCCAGACTTTCAGGTTGAGTCATTTACTCTATATTTCTTCCTTGTCTTTTATATGCTTATTTTTGTGCCTCACATACTCTGTACATTATTCGTGTTGACGTCCCATTTTGCTTGTGGTCGCTGTGATTCATGCCCGTGGTCCTGATAGACAGGTCGAGAGTCTTCCAAGTAGGCTATCAGCTCAGCGGAAGATGTTGGTGCGCTACATTTGCTCCGGAGTTGCTTATTTTGGTCAGTATGATTAGTACATGCATTGAATTGTATGGAGGGGCTCTTTCATGATCTTTATGATATTATGTATTCTTAGAGGCTTGTAGACAGATATCATGTACGTAAAAGATTGTATGGCCTTGTCGTCCTATATTCAATACACAAGTGGTTATTTTGGTCTTATAGGCCCGTACTTCATATGTATAAGTTTTTATTCCCCCATGATTTACTCCAGTTCATTTACCTATGATAAAATGATATGAAAGATACGTTACGTTGGTACTCAGTGTCGTGCCCCTTTTTTCCTCGCGGAGATCGGGTTCAGGACATTTGGCTTTAGGCAACTTTTTTCTTTTAGGAAAGGGGTTTGCATTTTTTGAGAGTCGCCACCTAACGTTTTTAACGGTACGTTAGGGCACCTAGTGGGTTCATTTACAACTACGTTGCTAACCAGAGATAGGGTAAGGACTTGAAATTATCCCAAGGGGAAGGTGTTAGGCACCACTCAGGATCCACGAGTGTGGTTCCCGGCCAAATGGTTTTTTGTTAATTTATACAGTTCAACAAATAACAAGTAGAGGCTCAAGTAAGAGGGAATTTTAAGTATTAAGCAAGCAAGTGTTTGGGAAACAGTTATAAAATGACTAAGCTTTTGAAAAGAGTTATAATCTATCATTTAAAGGAATGGATATCCTAGGTTTGAAATAATATGGATCACATAAATGCAATACCCGGTATGACACTCCTCAAAGAGGGGCTACACGTGGTATTAGCGCATCGGTCATCATATCCATATTTTACCCTTTCCCACCCCGTGAAGGTAATTGAAGCGTGTGTTGGTCCCGAACTCTCTTGCGTGCTATTACCCGTCCAATCCTATCAGTCACGGAGGAGGTTAGGACTACTATCCTTAAGGGAGGTACTAGGCAGACCCTCAGGTTTAAAGGTAAAATTCGAAAGCGACAAGTAAAGAACACGTTGGACTGCAGTAAGTGGGAACACATAAGAGCATATAAGAGGCTCAAGTTTACCTCCACAGATTATGCACATAATTAGCATGACTCAAACACATATAAGGGCAGTATTGTTAATTGAGCACCCTGTAACTAATCAAACAAATCATCGATGCACGACAGAGGATACTTATTCTTGATGGTCACTTTATTTAGCTGGCGATAGTCAATGCACATCCGCATAGACCCATCCTTCTTCTTCACAAATAAGACTGGAGCACCCCACGGCGATACACTCGGCCTGATGAAGCCCTTGGCCAACAGCTCCTCAAGCTGCTCCTTAAACTCCTTCAACTCCTTAGGAGCCATACGATAAAGGGGAATGGAAATAGGCTGAGTATGTGGAGCCAAATTAATACAGAAGTCAATATCCCGATCTTGAGGCATGCCTGGAAGATCCGAAGGAAACACATCCGAAAACTCTCGAACAACAGGTACGGAATCAATGGTAGGAGACTCGGCGGTGGTGTCCCGCACATAAGCAAGGTAAGCCAAACAACCTTTCTCGACCATATACCGAGCCTTTATGAAGGAAATAACCCGGCTGGAGGTACTAACGGAAGAACCTCTCCATTCTAGTCTAGGCGACTCAGGCATGGCTAAAGTGACTTTCTTGGCATGGCAAACTAACACAACATGATAAGGAGATAGCCAATCCATGCCTAGGATAACCTCAAAATCAATCATATCCAGCATTAAAGATCTTCTCGGGTATCGAAACCGCAGAAAGTGACCACACAAGACCGGTCGACTCGGTCTACCACCACAGAATCACCCACAGGAGTGGACACATATATAGGGGAACACAAGGACTCACGAGGCATATCCAGGAAATGAGAAAATAGTACGGAAACATATGAATACGTGGATCCTGGATCTAATAGTACCGAAGCCTCCCTACCACATACTGAGATAATACCTTTGATGACGGCGTCTGAGGCCACTGCATCTGTTCTGGCCGGAATGGCATAAAATCTGGCTGAGGCTCATGAAGGCTGAACTCCCCCAGAGTGAACAGGAACTAACTGACCTTCTCCTGACTGGCCTCCCCCTCTAGGACGACCCCTGCCGACCTGTCCTCCCTCTCGAGGCGGCCGGACTGCTGGTGCAGAACTCCTAGGCTGATAACTCTACTGCACATACTTGCCCTGATACCTGGGACAAAACCTCCATGTATGACCCGGCTCCCCACAGTCGAAACAACCTCCTGGTGCTACAACCCGCTGCCCGAAAGGGGAAGAACCCTGAATAGCCGGAGGGCGGTGTGAACCCTCTGGTAAGGCACTTAAATAGGAACTAGAGGGTCTCATATGACTGGAATAACTGCTAGGTGCACCCTGGGTGGCTGGGGGACGATAGGAACGCTCCGGCATAGCGCCAAACTGAGGCCTTGCTAAAATACCCCTGGGAGGTAGTGGAGGTGCTGAAGATGAAGGCCTACTGAACTGGCCTCTACCCCTAGCTGGAGCATCCCTAAAGTCACCTGTGAACCTGGCCCTCTTGTCCTGCTGACCTGGTTGACCCTGCTCCCTGCTCCTCATACGGTAACCCTTAATCCGTCGAGCTATCTCGACTACAAGCTGGTATGGGGTACCCATCTCTACCTCGCTGGCCATAGAGGCCCTGATACCCGGATGCAAGCCTGCCACAAACCGTCGTACCCTCTCGGCATAACTAGGAAATATCATAAGGGCATGGCGGGACAACTCGGAGAAACTAGCCTCATAATCAGTCACTAACATCTGCCCCTGCTCTAGTCGCTCAAACTGACCCCGTAGCTCCTCCCTCTCAAAAGGTGGAATGTATCTGTCAAGAAATAGCTGAGCGAAATGGTCCCAAGTGAAAGGAGGAGAATCTGTTGGCCTGCTAAGAATATATGACTGCCACCACCTGCGAGCTCTGCCCTCTAACTGAAATATGGTGAAATCCACTCCATGGGACTCCAAAATCCTCATGTTGTGCAGTCTCTCCGTGCACCTATCAATAAAATCCTGAGCATCCTCTCCCCCCTCACCCCCGAAGACCGGAGGGCAAAGTCGGGTCCATCTATCCAACATCTTCTGCTGGTCACCCTCTGCAACTGGCCTGGGCTCTGGGGCTTCTACTACGGGCTGAACCCCTCCCACAGGCGGTGTGCCCGGGGTATGACGTGTTGCTGCTGCCTGAG
The DNA here is from genome assembly GCA_005239495.1 of Nicotiana undulata. Classification (NCBI taxonomy): domain Eukaryota; kingdom Viridiplantae; phylum Streptophyta; class Magnoliopsida; order Solanales; family Solanaceae; genus Nicotiana; species Nicotiana undulata. Next base: position 23,447 of record ML262286.1, read on the forward strand.
CGGTAGGAGTCTGGACTCCCCCTCCTACCTGAGAAGTAGCAGGGTCGGCTGGAAATAAACCAGCCTGAAACATAGTGTCCATGAATCTCAGCATACGGCCCATGACCTCCTGGAAGCCTGGCCCCGTCATGAAATCCACTGGAGCAGGTGCTACTGGAGTCACCTCATCATGCTCCTCCATAATAGGGTCCTCTGGTGGTGCCACTAGCGTAGCTATGGGACGCCCTCGTCCCCTACCTCGAGCAGGTGCTCTGCCCCTACCTCTACCCCGACCTTGGGCAGCCAGGGCAGCGGCCTCTTCCAGACCAGGAACATTGGATGCACGCGTCCTCGCCATCTGTGAAAGAATAGAAGAATAAGTTCGAGTACGTCATAGATTGCACGACAGGATATGAATAAAGGGAAGTTTCCTAACACCCCATAGCCTCCTGAAGATAAGTACAAACGTCTCCGTACCGATCCGCAAGACTCTACTGGGTCTGCCCGTGACTCGTGAGACTTATGGGAACCTAGTGCTCTGATACCACGTTGTCACGACCAAAATCTCGATTCAGGTCGTGATGGCGCCCAACGACGAGGTTAGGCCAGCCAATAGAGAAACGCTAAATGTTACCATTCCCCGTTACGTAAATTCATCTTTTAACCAATTTTAAACAGATATAAACATGATAATGGCGGTGATGTGAACTAAAACTACAAGTGCGGAAATCAGCCAATAGGCATGTCGCATAACATATGTACAGCCAACAACCCAAAATATACACCACGTGTGTGCCAGGAATTAGTGTCACAAGTGCCACGGGCAACTACTGAATATACAATGACTACAATATATACAGGGTCTCAGTCTGAATGAAATGGACAGAGAATATAACAAAAGAACTCCAGGGTGCTGCTAGGAAGTCGCGGGGAAAGCAGCTCACCATGAAGTATGACCACGCTATCAATATCTAGCACCGGCCTGATAATTAGACGTACCAGCCTACGGACCTGTACAGTCAAGTGAAAAAAAAAATGCAGCATGAGTACATATTAAATAAATATGTACCCAGTGAGTATCCCGCCTAAACTCGAAGAAGTAGTGACGAGAGGTCGACTCGATACTCACTAAGGTCCAACAGTAATAACATATGATAAAATATAATGAAATACAGTAAGCATGTCAGGGAAATAAGCAACAAGTATATATATCGAGGGCAGAAATCCCAAACAAATACTGAACTAAACAATAAAGCACTTTCAAGGGTAAGACCACCAAACGATACAATAATCACAAATTCTTAGATCCGCCGTGGCGTACGACCCGCTCCCATAAGGTACCTTCTACTCTCGCCGTGGCGTACAGCATGATCCCATATTCATTTCAATTTCTTTTCAACATTGTCGTGGCGTACGGCCCGATCCCATATATTTCATAATTTCTCAACACTGTCGTGGCGTACGGCTCGATCCCATATATATTTAATTACTTTCAACACTGCCGTGTCGTACGGTCCGATCCCATATATTTCACAATTTCTTTTCAACTATGTTGTGGCGTACGACCCGATCCCATATAGACATAATCACTCTCAAACATGTCGTGGCGTACGGCCCGATCCCATATATTTCACAATTTCTTTTCAACTATGTTGTGGCGTACGACCCGATCCCATATAGACATAATCACTCTCAAACATGTCGTGGCGTACGGCCCGATCCCATAATCTTTCATTACTTACTTTCCATAACAAATTCCTTGCCATTCAACAATTTTTTCATAAAGCCTCAGAGAAATAACACTATGCAAAACATAATATCATAGTACATATGGCATCACAATAAATCATATAAAGCATTACAAGACAAACATATCAGGCATTACGAGAAAAGCATATAAGGCATGATGTAGGACTAACTACCCGGACATAACAATAATAGCCGCTACGTACGGACTCTCGTCACATGGCGCGTAAGTAGCCCCCAAACAAGTTACACATAGTATATACATCACCTATGGGGACAATTCTTTCTTACAAGGTTAGAAAGGAGACTCACCTCGTGTCGAATCTACCCCTGGGACCACAATTGCACCCGAAATTCCGAACTCTACACCCGAGGACTCGCAACTAGCCAAAAGGTATACAATACATCAATGGATGCACAATGTGATAAATAATCTTAGCTATTCAATAAAGTCATCGTTCTTGAAGAATTTCAAAATTCCAACCCCGGTCCCGCATGATCAAATTCCAAGAATTCTCGAAGGGATCACTCACCCATAACCTAAGGATCATTAATGTGTGATTTCTACTTAAATTCATTGCCTAAAAGGGATAATCACAAAATCCTCAAGAACCCTAAAATTACTACCTAATTCTATGATTTTTGGATGATTTAGTAGTGAATTTAACTAGGAATTAATGCTTAAGCTAGAAGATTATGGGGTTTAACTTACTTCTTACAGTGGGTGGTCGTGGGAGGTACTGCCCAAACTTGGATGCTCTCAGATGGAGGTTGATGGTGGGTAAAATGAAGAAAAACCCGTAGTTTGGACATTTAAAAGGGGCTGGCAACAGTGATTTCCACACCTGCGACCTTGGGACCGCAGGTGCGGTCCCGCACCTGCGAGAAAATAACCGCCCCCGCGGAAAAAGGGCCTGGGACCCTAGCATCTCACCTGCGGAGCGCCTGCGATGGGGGGTCGCACTTTCGAAGGCTGGACCGCAGGTGCGCACTCGCACCTGCGACTGAGAGACCGCAGGTGCGGTCACACCAGAAGCAGCCACACCAGTAGTGGATTTTGCTGGTTTTTGGTCCCGTGCGGGGTCTGAGAAGCACCTGGACCCACCCGAGCCCCTGTCCAAATATACCAACAAGTCTGTATTCATGATATGAACTCGCTCGAACTCCCGGGACATGGAAAACAACAACGAGACTCAAAAATTCAACCCCAAAACCAAATTGAATCAAAACATAAGAACTTGAAACTCTAGAATTCACTTCAAGGTGCCGAACCGGCCTAAACTATTCGGAATGACTTCAAATTTTGTAGACAAGTTATAAATGACATGATGGAACTATTCCCGGTCTTGGAATTTCATTCGAACCTCGGGAACATAAAATCACCTTTCAAGCCAAATTTCAAATTCCTTAAAAAAAATCCTCAAAACTTCATTAACTCAAATTCCCCCATTTTGATCTGAAACCAATCAAATCAAGTCCGTTTCTTATCAAATTTCATAGATAACTTCAATAACACATATCGAACCTGTTCCGGGCTCCAAAATCATAATACGGGCTCGACAACACAGGTTTCACATCAAGGTTCATGTTCATAAGCCTTTAATATCTTCATAAAATAATTTTCTTTAAAAAATCATTTCTCGGACTTGGGTCCTCAGAATTTGATTCCGGGCATACGCCCAAGTCCCATATTTTCCTACGGACCTTTCGGGACCGTCGGATCACGGATCCGGGTATATTTACCAAAAATATTGATCAAAGTCAACTTTATTCAATTAATTGTCATAAGTTAAACTCTTAATCAAGTTTTCACATAAAGGCTTCCCGGCTACGCGCCTGGGCTGCGCACGCACAACGAAGTGAGATTAACATAGTCAAAAATTAGATTCACGTAAGATGACCTTTTTTGGGTCATCACTACATGGTGTCTAGGTGAATTTAGAGGATAAACATACAGTTTTGTTATTTCTTGAGATTCCTAATTAGTTTGCCTACTGATTAAAAGAACCTGTTAACATTAAGCAACACACACAAAAGAGGCAGATTTCCAGTTTTTAGAATTTTATCACCTAAGGCTTGCCTAGGCGTGGGACAGTATATGTTAGTTACCAGAATCACCAAAGGAACTGTTGTAAATTTTTTTTACCTAAACATGTTGTTCTAGGTTATTTAGAACACAGAAGTTATTACCAGTTGATTGTGAAAATTAAGAGAAGTTGATCTATTCCTTTTCATGCATCAGTGGTTAAACTAGGTGTATTAAAGTGTAATTATAAGGACATGATATCTAATGCACAGATATGCAGATTTATGTGTATGCAGAACCTAAGCATGGTCTCTAAATGCATGAGTGTACATCATTTAAACATGCGTTCAGAGATATTTGAAGACGACTTGTTTTTTAGCGCTATTTTTATCCTAAAAAAGGATTTCTAAGTGTCAGCATTGCAATGTTTAAATACAGTTTCGGGAGATGCAAAATAATACATTCATTAATGTTGTTTAGCCTAAAAACAGGATCTCTAGGAGTATATGGCAGCTGAGAACATGACAGCAGAGAATACCATTTATTAGCAGGATTTTTCTAAGTGAAAGTGAGCATGCTGAAACAGTAGGTAAGAGGCCTAAGAAACATGATTTCTAATGTATGAATTTGAACATATGAACCTAAACATGATATCTATTGCACAAGTAGGAAATAAAACTTAATAGCATGGTTTATACCCTTTTAATAGCTAACCATGCATAGTTTCCCCCTCCCTTTTCACTATCCATCCCCTTAGTTGTTTACAAATTATTACAGGCCCAGGATTATGAATTACATAACCAAAATAGAAAATAAGAAGTTACTCTATAGAGAGCCTTCAATTAGGCCCAAATCCTCCAAACCTCATTGCCATATGGTATTTCACAGACTTTCATAATCGGGGTGTGTCAAAGTTCCCAAAGGACCTCAAGGGCTCCCGGGCAATGCTCACACCTAGACTTGGTAACCAAGAATTGAACATGTGCAGTGTGGAAAGGCCAGCCTTGGTGTGTCAGAGTTCAGAGGGAGCTCAAGGATCCCAAAGCAGTGCTCACACAGAGGGGGCAGAACTTAAGGATCTAGGAATAAAGTGAAGTGCAGGAGATAAGTTTGAAAAGGTTTTGACAAAAAAACAGTACTGGATTGATTTAGTAAGTAAAGAAGTTTTCTAAAAGGGTTTTGATCAGTAATGAAACAGCTTGAGTATAAGGTAAACATCTTTGGAAAAGCAGCAAACAACTTGAACGGGTCCAGTACATTCAAACATAGATTTCACTCAGGGACAGTGGGAATTGGGGACACATAGAAACAGGTTAGGATACATATTAGCATTAGAGTGTCATTGACTAGTATTGAGTTTGAAAAGTCACAAACACAATTGGTCACCGAGAATTCATGCCAAGATCTAAACATAATCAGATTCGAGGGAGTACTGGGAGAGGGTAGTACATAGTTACACATAGGTTTAAGAAAACAATTTAGAGTATAACATATGTTTAAGATTGCATGGAGACTATACACTGAAATTGTAATACACTAGGGATCATAGAAGACACTAATAGGATGTCATTGAAACACACAAGAGGGAGTATACGTGTTGAGGCTAAAGGGGAGGGATACTAAGAACTAAACAACAGAGTATACCGAAATTAGTTGCTAGTAGGACAACAAAACCATAAGTAGAAACAGATTAGGAATAACATGAACTGAAATACCCAAAGAAACATATTGTTTTGGAACTTTAAAAGTAAGGAGTAAGCAAACAGAACAAACTAGTATGGGTTTCCAGCCGACTAGCAACAACAAGCAATCAACAGGAGCAATAGAATGTGTGTGTGAGTAAAAGTGAGTAGAAAAAGGTATATGTTCGTGTGTTATGCCAATGAGAGTACAGGCATTGATAGTCTTAAACAGGCCGGATAAATAAGGTAAGAAACACTAATTTAGCAGAGTTTTAGGAAGAACCTCAATCAGAATCAATTAAAGAATCGGACTCCCTTTAATTAGGGAGGCATAGTTCAAACGGATACAAGTTGTTTTAAACAAGGAAAAAGATCAATTACAAAACTGACTTTACCATATTAGGGGTAGTAAAAGCATGTGGCATGCAATAAGGACTGAATACAGAATATTTTAAATAAGGAAAGTATATGTCAAGTAATTAACAACATATTTGTGCACATAAATAGGGTGGAGTACAATTTTAATTCTTAAAATTGGTTCAAAGAATCACGCATGAGATTGAAAATTACAGGGAATCAGCAATAACTAAGGAACGTATCACACAAGTAAGGAAGTAATTCAAAATCATTAAAGAGCTCTAAGGAAAACGCACAAAATCACAGACTCGGGGAAGATATCACAGGTCTAAGGAGATTACACAAAATCAGCATAAATTATTATGTGAACAATCAATAAATGAATAGTCAGACCTAATAAACGATAAATAACATGTGTCGAATAAAATCAGATAAACCCTAAGAACAAATTAGAGCAGGAAGCACAAAAACATATAGAACATACATCAAACCTAGAATGTTCATGAGAGGCATGCAAACATATCGCAAGCAGATTCAAACATTTCAAGTAGAACCCAGAAGTATGAGGGTTTCTTAACTAGAAAGAAAAGACTCAGGTGATGTTCAAACATGCCAAAAATCACAAAGTAATTGTTGGAAATCCAAAAGAAATCGTTTTGCAAAAGGATTTTGAAATCCTAGTCTAAATAATTAGGAAATCGTTCAAGAAATGGGAGAATCTTTAAAGAAAACATAGGAAAATCTCATAGTATACATAGATCTATTACAGATCTAAAAGAATCGAAAGATTCCGAAGCTAGGGTTTAAAGTGTGAACCCAGAGATGAAGGTACCGGCCTAGAAACCCATAGGTTTAGGCCAAAGATGGAGAGATCTTACTAAAAATCGAGCCCTGGAGGCTTGAAGCAAGCAGGAACAAACCATAGGTAGGAGTAGACTGGTCATCATCCTTTGAGGGCCTTAGGGATAGCATTACCGGCACAGAGAAACCATAGGAGGCAGGAGGACAGTGAGGATTTCATGGTCTCCGGCGAAGAGATGGCCGGAGAAGGCAAACGGCTTCATCATAGATAGGGGGAGACTAGAAGTCTCTAGAGAGCTAGAGAGATAGTGAGAGGGAGTAGAGAGATGAGAGACCGAGTGAAATGGGGTCGGTGGGGTTGGGCCGGGTAAAGATTTAGGTTTGGGCTAGGGTTAATTGGGTTAATTAAATCAGGTGGGTTGAGATTAATTTAGGCTATGTTTTAAATAAAAATGGCTAATTGTTAAATACCCATTAAAATCAAATAAATAATTAAAAAATAGCTAATAATTATATAAAAATAATATTAATGCTACATAGATGAAACTTAAGGTAATTAGCTAATATTAAAAATATAAAATGACTGATTATTAAATTAAAATAGCATAAATGTACAATTAGGCTATAATTGCAAAATTTGAAATTAGAGTTAAATAATGCCAAATTGGCTAATTTACGAAAATAATTAAATCCCAATAGAATTAAAATAATGTATGGAGCTGGAAAATATTTGAAAATTATCTGTAATACAATTTATGCATAATTATTGAATAAAGTTACTGAATAAATTGGAAAAGAAATTAATAAAATATATAAAATTATGGGAAAACTGCCAGTTATTATAAAAAGCGATTTTGAAGGCATATATGCAAATTTTAAAATAATTTGAGGAACAATTGGGTATCAACACTCGGTTGAGTAAGGTTTTGGGTTCCCGTCGCGGCCCATCGGTTTGGGTCGTGACAATTGATCAAATGCATGAACGTTGTTGGGGCATTGGTCAGGCCAAAAGATATCACCAAGAACTCATAATGGCCCTAACGGGTCCTGAAATTTGTCTTAAGAATATTTGAATCCCGAATCTTCAGTTGGTGATACCCCGACCTCAAATCAATCTTGGAGAACACCCTTGCTCCCTGAATCTAGTCAAATAGATCATCAATTACGAGGCAAATGATACTTGCTCTTGACTGTGACCTTGTTCAACTTCCTGTAATCAATGCACATCCTCATGGAACCATCATTCTTCTTCACAAATAGAACCGGTGCAGCCCAAGGCAACACACTAGGCCGAATAAACCCTTTATCAAGGAGTTCTTTCAACTCCTTCAGCTCTGTCGGTGCCACACGATACGGTGGAGTAGAAATGGGCTGAGTGTCCAGCATCAAATCAATACCAAAGTCAATATCCTTGTCGGGTGACATGCCCGGCAAGTCTGCCGGAAACATATCCGAAAAATCACATACAACCGGAACAGAATCAATGGTAAGAGTCTATAGACTAACATCCTTCACAAAAGCCAAATAGGATAGACACAACCCTTCTCAACCATACGCTGAGCCATCAAATATAAAATCACTATACTAGGTACATAGTCTATAGAACCGCTCCACTCAACCCTTGGAAATCTCGGCATCGCCAACATCATGGTCTTAGCGGGACAGTCTAGAACAACATGACATGGAGATAACCAATCCAAACCTAATATCATATCGAAGTCAACCGTACTGAGAAGCAAAAGGCACACTCGGGTCTCCAAACCCCCAATTGTAACCACACATGACTGATATACGCGGTCCACAATAATCGTATAGCTAATAGGAGTAGATACATAAACAGATGAAACTAAAGACTCACGGGGCATATCCAGAAAATGAGCGAAATATGAGGAAACATATTAATAGGTGGAACTAGGGTCAAATAACACAGAGGCATCTCTGTGAAAAACTGAGACAATACATATAATCACAGCATCTGAAACAATATCATATGGTCTTGCAGGGAGGGCATAGAAATGGGACTGGCTGCCCCTGATCTACCTCCCTCTCTCGGGTGACCCTAGCTTACTAAGCTTCACCCCTAACTGACTGGGCGGGTGGCGGAGGAACTGATGCTAATGACATAGATTGGCTCCTCTACGGAGAGGGACCTCCCACTAGAGGGGGACACTCTCTCCTCATGTGACCAAACTCCCAACACTCATAGTATTATCATGATGTTGGTGTTGGGGCCTGAAGAGAGCCCCCAAGCACCGAGATAACTAGTAGAAGGACCCGGCATTAACGAGCCCTAACCCGATGGGGCACGAGAAGAAATCTATGCTGGAAGGACACCAAGGGACGAACGACTCTTCTGATAAATATGAGAACCATGGCCAGATGACTGTCTGAGCATGTCAGAATGAACGGCCTCTACTATGATGGAGTTGACCCCTAGAAGGAGTACCACTAAATCCACCCTCTCCATGAGGCCTCTTGGCTTCCCTCTCAACCCTCTCCTGACCATGAACCATTTCAATCTGCCGAGCAATGTCGACAACCTCATCAAAAGTAGCACCAGACACACTCTCCGTCTCTCTTGTCATAAGCAATCGAAGCTGAAACGTGAGGCCATCTATGAATGTCTTGATCCACTCTCTTTCTGTAGGAACCAACCAGATAGCATGACGGGCCAACTCTGAGAATCGCATCTCATACTGTGTCACACACATATCACCTTGACGAAGCTGCTCAAACTGTCTGCATAGCTCCTCTCTGTCGGACTGAGGCACAAACTTCTCCAGAAAGATAATGGAGAATTGTTGCCAAGTAAGGGGTGCTGCGTTGACTGGCCTACGCCTCTTGTAAGCCTCTCACCAACTTAATGAATCCCAAGAGAACTGGAAAGTAGTGAATGAGACCCCGTTGGTCTCCAGAATGCCTGTTCTACGGAGTATCCTCTGACATTTATCCAAGAAACCTTGCCTCCTCACCCTCTCCACCACTGAAAGATAGAGGTTGGAGTCTGCCAAACCTCTCCAATCTACGTTTCTCATCCTCATGCATAGCAGGAACCACATATTCCTGAGCAGCTGCAACCGGCAGGGCTGATGGTGCCCCTGGTGTCTGGAGTCCCTGAACAAGCTGCTTGGGTGTGCAAACAGCTAGAGTCTGAGTGCCTCCCCCGGCCTGAGAAGTTGTTGAGGCCGTCAAAATAGAGACTGCCTGAGCAAGGCCGGTACACATTGACAGAATCTGAGCTAGAGCCTCGTGATGGACATGAATCACAATAGGCACAGGTGGTGCCTGAGCTGGACCCGCTGGGACATCTACATCTGGGACCTGGTCCGGATCTGGAGCAACTAGAGGGTCTGCAGGTACTGCCTCGTCTGCTGTGCGGGTTGCACCCTACCACGACCTCTACCACAACCTCGGCCTCTCACAGCCCTGGCTGGTGATACTGGTGGCTGGTCCTCCTGTCCAGTAATGCGAGTCCTCACCATCTGTAAGAGAATAAAACAACAGACGTTTAGTTACCAGAATCAACAGATTCGCACGACAAGAATTCAAGAATGTGAGATATTCCTAAAGGTTATGCAGCCTCTCGAAGATAAGTACATATGTCTGCATACCGATTTGCAAGACTTTACTAAACCCGCTTAAGACTCGTGAGACCTATGTAACCTAGGCTCTGATATTAACTTGTTACGAACCTAAATTCAAACTTGTCGTGATGGCTCCTATCGATGGTAGTAGGCAAGCCAACTATCCCAAAAATACTTCAGAATCAATAAAATAGTAATGTAAAACGTCATATGTCAGAAATCATTCATAAAACTCAAAGTTAAACTTAAAATAGACAACAAAATACGGAATACTAGCCCAAAACATCATGGTGTCACCAAGTCATGAGCACTAGACTCCATATCCAAAAGACAGTGTTTTCATTAGTCTACGTCTAATATCAATACATAGAAAGAATGAAAATAAGTAAGGCGCACAAGGTCTGCGAACGCCGGCAGCTACCTCCTAAATCTCCGGAAAAGTCAACTGCGCACGAGCTCAATGACCTCCGCGTTGGGTCGCACCTGGATCTGCACACAAGGTGCAGGGAGTAACCTGAGTACTTCCAACTCAGTAAGTAACAGAATTAAATAAGGAACTGAGAAGCAGTGCCAAAATACACAATATACAGTTTATTTTTATAAAGAAATATAGGCATCCTTTCCAATCGGTGTTTTAATATCAAAACATTTCGAGCTCAGGTGAAACAATATAAGTCCCCCAGAAGATTCACAACAACAACAACAACTAACAACAAAGTCCAGCAATAAATAAGAGCAAGTACAACCTCACAATGCTATTGTCACTTATCTATCTCGACAGCTCGATCACTCGGCTCTCAGCCTCAATACTCACAATCAAGGTACATGCGTTCACTGGGGGTGTACAGATTCCGGAGGGGCTCCTACAACCCAAGCGATATATTGTTGCGGCGTGCAGCCCGACCCAATACTGCTGCGACGTGCAGCCTGATCCATATATTGATGCGGCGTGCAGCCCAATCCGATAAGGATAGCCCGAAGGCTTGTTGTAGTGTGCAACCCGATCCAACGTTACTGCGGCGCGCAGCCCGATTAAATATATCTCGTATAGCTCTCAACCCAGCACTTAGGCCCTATATTAGTCACTAGCCTCTCCAGCCTCACTAATATCACAATAAACAACCCAAATAGAGAATATAACAGTTATTAATCAAATCATGACAGAGAGTTGGGATATAATGCATAAGAAAATGGTGACTGAGTACAAGATAGCAATTAGCAGTCAATTCAACAAGTTCACGACCACTGTGGGTCAGAACAGTGTTATCATATAGCCTAAGCATGATTTCTAACATATAAGACAATCAATAACTCAAAAAAACAAGATGAACTGGTAATAAAAATGGGCTATTCGACTTTACAGTCTCCCGGGGAAGGACCAAGTCTCAATCCCACATGGTGCACGCTCACACGCCTATCACCTCTAAATATCCACATCATATAAATTTCTCGAGGTTTCAATACCCTCAAGACCAGATTTAAGACCTTTACTTACCTTAATCCGAGCAAATCCCTACTTTGCAATGCCCTTGCCTCTCTATTCGGCCTCAAAATGTCTGAATCTAGTCACCAGCAGTACAATACCATTAATAAATGCTAAGGGAATCAATAACACAACAAAAACGACTAAATCAGACTCAAAATCTAAAATTTGCTCAAACCCGGCCCCCAGGACCATGTCTCGAAATCCGACAAAAGTCACAAAACACGAAATCCCATTCACTCACGAGTCTACCCATACAAAATTTATCAAAATCCGACATCATTTGGTCTCTCAAATCCCCAAATTACACTCTCCAAAATCCCAAGCCCTAACCCCTTATTTCACTTCGAAAACCTTACTAATTAGGTGAGAAATCAACGGGAAAACACCATAGCTAAAGATAATAGAGCTCAAGTAACTTAGCTCACTGAATATCCTTGAATCCCCTTCAAACATCACCCCAAAAGCTCCAAAGTCCGAGTTGAAAATGGTGGAAATGAGGAAAAATCATGAAGTCCTCTATTTATACATTCTGCCATGTGAAACCACATCTGCGGTCCTTTTTTCCGCTTCTGCGACACCGCACCTGCGGAATTCCCATCGCATGTGTGGAACTCACTTAAAATTCCATGTTCCGCATCTACGGTCAGATCTCGCACCTGCGCATCTCTCTCCGCTTCTGCGGAGCCAGCCAATTTCCTCTTTTTTGCATATGTGCCCCAGGTCTCTCACCTGCGAGCTCGCAGATACGACCGTCGTCTGCACTTGTGGTTCCATTCCAACTCAACACTGCTTGCATCTACGACCTCCCTTAAGCTACTGCGGTCTCGCACTTACGGCTCCCTCTCCACATGTGCGGAAAATACCAGGAGCAATAGTTCAGCCGCATTTCCAAGTTCCAAACCTCCCGTTAGCCATCCGAAATCACCCCAAGCACCTCGTAACCTCAACCAAACATACCAACAAGTCATATATCAACATACAAACTTAGTCAAAGTTGGCTCAATGCTACTGTAGCATAAATTCACTTGGAAAAAAAGGGTATTGATGTAATTGTACTTAAACTAATATCAGTATATATGATCTTTGTTAAGTTTAAATTAAGTTAGGGTACAAGTATTGAGTTTTGGTGTTTAACTGTATTGCAATGGACAATATCGAATTTGAGTTTGAATGTGGTAAGTCTGGTATTGAGTACAAAAGATAAGTACCAATTAAGAAGGAATATTATGGATAGTAATGTCATTTCAGTTTTAACTTATGCAAACGATTACGGAAATTGAACGGTACATGGAATAAACCATATAAATACCTTTTTATTCAAAATATTTAGGAAAAATTTAAAATACTCATAGCATGGGTAAATATAATTCGGCGAATTGATGATAAAATATAAAACTCGGAGGATTGGGTATTCTAAATTAGTGATGGATTTAGCCTAAATTAGGCAATTAACACAAAATCGGTGTTGATGTGGTTATAAATTAATCGAAGAAAGTCGTATGAATCGTTTGAGGTGACGAGTTTGGCATTTCGCACGATTACTGTGAGTAGTAATCTTAGCGCAATTTATGTTTTCATAACTTGCATGATTTACACATGATTGTTAATATGAACATGTTACCGATCATTTTGAGTTGCATATGGGACAAGTATTTTACTCGATATGATACCGAAATAGTTATTTGAGATGGTTACCATTGTTTTAAATATTCTTGTTGTCACTATATATGTTTTACCATTACTTGAATTTACTATTATCGAAATGTAATTACATGAATTGATAAGAACCGAAATGACCTATATTGTTTTAAAATATTTTCCTATAAGTATATATGGATACAGAGACAAGTATAAATGGGAGTAGACTTTGAAGGATCCCGTAGCTAATGACAATCTTGTTAGACATGGTGCACCTTTTAATTACTGATTACCTAAATCTCTCCCTTTGTTCTTTTATCTTCCCTCTTTCTTCCTTTCTTGCTATCCACTTCTTCTTATTACCCTTCCTAAGCCGAGTGTCTATTGGAAACAGCCTCTCTACCTGTTAGGTAGGGATAAGGTCTGCGTAAAGACCCCACATGGTGGGAAAATACAGGGTTTGTTATTATTTTTGTTGTTGAAGAAGTCCACAGTTATACCGATTGCATGATTCGTTCATTGAAACCTCTCAAATATGAATCTTGATATTATACAATGTCTACTGAGCTTATTACTGAATTGTCAATTGAAATATTACATGAAAAAAAACATGACGAGACTGAAAATTATTTGTTATTTCTGAAAAGGTATTCTTATGATGCTTTTTTAATATACTAGCATGTTTTCTGACTTGTACCAAATAAAAACGGTTGTGGTTAAGTGTTATTACTCAATGAGCTAGCGACTCATTCCCCGCTACATTTGTTTTACAGAGACAGCAGTTGACGCGAACGAGGATTCGTTAATTAGATCGCACAGGTTGATAGTTCTTGGTGAGCCTCGCACTTGTTCACGTGGGCGGTTATTTTAGTTATTTTTATGGTCTTTTCTTTGAACTCTTAGAGTCGCTCCATTGTCATTATTTTAGTATCATGAGTATTCTTTTGTTATTATAGACTTATATTAAGTATCACGCTTTATTATTAAAGTTGTAGATAAATTAGTATTTCTATCTGTTATTGGGTAGATTATTAATGGTAGATATTTGTTTGGGTTAACTGATAAAGTTATCGTTGTGCGGATTGATATTAGGATGTTTGGTTATTGATTTGAGACAGAGAAATTTTTTGATAGTCCCAAAAACATGGGAAAGCTGTCCATTTTTCTGTAACATATCGGTAAGGCTTACTTAGGGGCACTTGTTCCTAAGTGCCGGTCATGATCCTAAATTGGGTTGTGACAAAGTTGGTATCAGAGCCAGGTTTTAAGTCCAGGGTCATGGAGAAATGTAGGCACCCATACTTATGTCTTGAGGCTACTAAACAACTAGGAATATTTTCCCTTCATTCATTCTTTTATCATGTTAGGACACGCACACCTTCATCTTCTAGACGTGGTACTACCGGGGTGGCGTTCAAGTTGTGGTTCATCAAACTAGAAGACAAGTTACTCCTCAACCTGAAGTTGGGAACATGGGTCAACCCCAAGCTACTACGCCAGATCAAGTGCAAGAACAGGGGGTTCAGGACGCTCCATCTCTAGTGCCAAGTGTTGTACCTATTGTCGCCTTACCTGCAGACGCAGTGGCCATGTTATTGAATGTGCTAGAGGCATTGGTGCCTAATCAAGGTGGAAGTTCAGCTCCTCAGGCTACTTTACTGACACAAGCACCTGCACAGAGTCGGACTTTCGGGAATAAGGAAGTATCCCTACAAGAGTTCCTGAAATTGAAATCAAAATTCACAAGTTCTGATAATTCAGCAGATCCTCAAAGTTTCATGGATAGGAAACTCAAGGCATTACGTGCTCTAGGATGTTCTGCTGAGAGAGTCGTGGAGCTCGCAACATACAAACTAGAGGATATGGCCAATACATGGTATGAAATCGTGTTGCAAGGAAGGCCAGCAGGAAAAACACTAGTGACATGGGACGAGTTCATTAAGTTTCTCATGAATCATTTTCTTCCAGACAGCCTGATGAAAAAATATGCTATAGACTTTGAGAGATTGGTTCATACTCCAGATATGGATGTGTCAACATATAACACCAAGTTTTATAAACTGGCTAGATATGCTCCTTACTTAGTGCCTACCGTAGAAGATTGAGTTAAGAGGTTTGTTGATGGGTTGCTTGGTCATCTACACACTACAGTAGCCCCCACATATAAAGACTTTGTCCTAATCTGATGCACTCGATCTTGCTAGAAAGATTGAAAACAAGGAACGTAACGAGCGTGCAACTAGTGATTTACATAAGAAGGCCAAGACAGGGTAATCTTTCAGTGGAGGTTTTGATGAAAATCGCATAGCAGGAAGTCAAAGACAGCAGCAACATGGTTCTTAGAAAGGTACACACTTATTTTCACATACCACATTAGAGATAGGGTACTAGGGGACCATCATGATATGGACATCGTAATTTGAGGCAGATATATACAACTACTCCAGTCTCTCAGACCTGTGGTAGATCACATTTGGGCCAGTGTCATGTTTTGACTGAAGAGTGCTTTCGGTGTGGCCAGTTGGGACATCACTCGAGGGATTTCCCTCAGCCTCTAAGGAATTTCAGCCAAGCTTCTATTCAGTCAGGTGCACCTACTCAGACCACTCGTAATACTTTAGGTGCTACATGTACAGAAAATAGAGGTCAAGGTGCTGGAGATCGTGCGTGCTACTGTGAATCAAGGATAATGGAATGTTGGTAGAGGTCAGGCGAGAGTTTTTGGCATTTACTAGACATGATGCTCAGGCCTCGAATGTTGTGGTTACATGTATTCTTTCTGTCTGTTCATCTGATGCACTTGAGTTGATTGATCCGGGATCTACTCACTCTTATGTGTCCTCTTACTTTGCTTTGAAGTTTAGTAGACAGCCTGAGCTATTCAATGATCCTTTCTAGTTGATACTCCTGTTGGAGAGTCTTTATTAGTTGAATACGTGTATTGTGCTTGTCAGATTTAGGTTGAGGGTAGAGATAACCTAAACGACCTTATTGAACTTGATATGATTGACTTTGACTTGCTGATGGGAATGGATTGGTTATCTTCTTGCTATGCTATCATCGACTGTCATGCAAAGATAGTTTAGTTTGAGATGCAAAATGAACCCGGTTTTATTCTAAGAGGGAGGCAGGTTCTAGAGATTTACAAAGTTGTATATTTTATGAAAGCTCAATGACTTCTGAAGAAAGGTTGTTTGGGTCTCTTAGCTATTGTAAATGACACAAGAAAGGAAACAATTAGTATAGAAAATGTACTAGTAGTGAGAGAATTTTCTGATGTATTTCCTAAGGATTTACCAGGATTGCATCCAGTATGAGAAATAGATTTGCCACCTGACACACAGCCTATATCAATACCCTCATATCGTATGGCACCAGTAGAGTTGAGGGAGCTAAAGCAATAGTTGCAAGATTTTCTAGATTAAGGTTTTATCAGACCTAGTGTATCACCATGAGATGCACCAATACAGTTCGTAAAGAAGAAAGACGGATCCCTGAGAATGTGCATTAACTACAGGATGTTGAGCAAGATAAAAATACGCAATAAATGTCACGACGCAAATTCTCCCTCCATAAATTTGTCGTGACAGCACCTAGTCTATACGACTAGGTAAGCCTAACTCTTTGCGGAAACAAAATGAAAACAAGAAAATTAAGAACTAACTAAAATAGATAATAAGAACTCTCTAAATGTACATAACACTCCCAAGACCCGGAACACCGTAAGTCACAAGCTTCTACGAAGTTCTAACTGTTCTATATATTATTGTCTATAGAAATAAAAAAAGAATGAACATATGGGGATAGAGGGGGACTCCGAGGATCTGTGGGAGCGGGTAGAAGTACCTTGATGTCTCCGATAGCAGCGGCTCCAACTATAAATGAGGCTAGTAGGAAAAACCTGGATCTGCACACGAAAAAAAAGTGCAGGAAAGGGTGAATACACCACAACGGCACCCAGTAAGTGCCAAGCCTAACCTCGATCTAGTAGTGACGAGGTTAGGTCAAGAACGTACTGGTATATATATATAATAAAGCAAGGCAGAATGAATATAGCAGTACATAAGGACTTAAATTTAACAAGAATGAAATCATAGAAATCAGCAGCTCCGTACACAAAGATAACAACAACGGATCTCCCGAGATACCATCTCGTAGTCTCAAACATGAATATGCGGGGGGGGGGGGGCGGTCTTTTTTAACCATCTAG
>ML262286.1:41155-90393 GCA_005239495.1 Nicotiana undulata
GGGGGGGGGGGGGGGGGGAGGGGGGGGTCTCCCAGAATACCGTTCCATAGTCCCAAAGTAAATATACAGGGGGATCTCCCGAATTATCATTCCGTAGTCCCAAAAGTAAATACAGAGCTTAAACAATAAAATTAACCAACTACAACAGGAAATCCTACAATTTAGACTAAGTACAAGTCAAGAAAAAACAGGAAAATTCAATAAACATGTTTCCTAGAGTTCAGATAACTAGTTAAAGCAAGTAGACATGTTATTCTAACCTAATAGGATGCTATACGTGCTGATATGACTCAAAGAAGAAGGAAAAAAATAGGTTATTACTTAGCAGAAATCGGGGTTTTACAACAACTAGCCCGTGTAAGTACTCGTCACCTCACGTACACGGAGCTCACATATGAAAATAGTACCAAATCCTAAGGAAATTTCCCACACACAAGGTTAGGTAAGCCACATACCTCGAACCAAGCTCAATCAATTTGTAACAATGCTCTTTCCACGAAAAGCCGACTCTGAATGGCCCAAATCTAGCCAAAATCAATTACATATCATAAATATAACTACAAGGAACTAATCTAGCTACTAAAATCAAAGCTAAAGCAAGAAATTGGAAATCGCCCCAAAAGTCTCCCCAGGCCCACGTCTCGGAATCGAGTAAAGTCACCAAATATTACAACACATTCACTCACAAGTTCACTCGTACCAAAATTATCCAAATACATGTCTAAATCCTAATCAAAACTCAAAAATTCGGTTGAAGAACTTTTCCCCGAATTTCTTACCCAATTTCCTTAATTTAATGAAGAAAACAATTATAGATGATTGAAATACAACCAAAAACGAGTTAGGAATCACTACCCCAAAGCTTCCTCTGAAAATCCCTCGAACAATCGCCTAATTCCGAGCTCTCAAGTCCAAAAATGAAGAATTAAATCAAACCCTTGCACTTAGCCCTTTTTTGCCAATAAAAACCGCTTATGCGGGACTTCATCAGCATCTGGGATTCCGCTCCTGCGAAAACTCCATCGTAGGTGCAAAGGCAACTTAAATAGGCTGGGACCGTATCTGCGAGCACTGGGTCGCACCCTCAAGCCTGCTCCTGCAGCTGCGTATCCGCTTCTGCGAACCAATCACAGCTGGATAAGGTCAAAACCACTTCTGCGGCTCCATGGCCACTTCTACGGCTCCGCAGCTGCGGCCCAAAGTGCACAGGTGCGATTACACCAGGTGTGGAAACTTCAGCAATTTCACAAGTCCCTTACTCATTCCGTTACGCATTCAAAGCCCACCCGAGGCCCTTGGGACCTCAACCAAACATACTAACCAATCCTAAAACACCATATGAACTTAGTCAAGCCCACAAACCACATCAAACAACACTTAAATCATAAATCATCCTCCGATTCAAACTTAAAGAACTTGAAACTTCCAAATTCGACAACCGAAGTTGAAACCAACGAAACCACGTCTGATTGACCCCAAATTTTGTATACAAGTCATATTCAACCCTACGGACCTACTCCAACTTCTAAAATCGAAATCCTACCCCAATATCAAAAAGTCCATTACCGGTCAAACTCTCTAAAACTTCGACTTTTGCCATTTTAAGCACAAATGAGTTGCATACCACCAAAACACAATCCGAACACTCCCCTATGTCCAAAATCATCTAACATAGCTAACGGAACTGATGGAACTCCATTCCAAATTCGTCTTCACCTAGTTTTGACTACGGTCCAAATCCTAAGGCTTAAGCTCCCGTTTTAGGGACTAAGTGTCCCAAAACATTCTAAAATCCAAAACAAAACTTCCCGGCAAGTCACAGTAGCAGAAATAGATACGGGGAAAGCAGTTAATAGGGGATTAGGGCTATAACTCTCAAGACGACTGGCCAGGTCGTCACATCCTCCCCCTCTTAAAACACATGTTCGTCCTCGAACGAGTTCAGAGACATACCTGAAGTTGTGAAAAAATGAGGATAACGGCTGCGCATATCCTGCTCGGTATCCCAAGTCGGCCCCTCAACCGGCTGACACCTCCACTAAACCTTTACTGAAGCAATGTTCTTTGACCTTAGCTTTCTGACCTGCCTATCCAAAATAGTCGTTGGTTCATCAACATAAGATAGATCATTGTCGAATTCGACTAAGCTGAAATCTAATACATGCGCCAGATCACTGTGATACCTCTGGAGCATAGAAATGTGGAATACCGGATGAACCCCTACTAGGCAGGGAGGTTTTCACGCACCCTTTTTCCAACCCCAGGCATTCCTTTCAGGGGCCCCGGTTTGAAAGGGTTTATGACATTGGTTGAGACAACTCGTTCCTTTTGGGAAAGGGGTTTGCATTTTTTGAAGAGTCGCCACCTAACGATTTTGAGGTGCGTTAGGGAACCTAAGGGGATCATTTATAACTACGTTTGATAACCAGAGATAGGGTAAGGGCTTGAAATTATCCTAAGGGGAAGGTGTTAGGCACCCCTCAGGATCCACAAGTGTGGTTCCCTGCCAAATAGCTTTTGTGAAATTTTGTACAATTAGAAAATAAGCAGATATGGCTCAAATAATAGGGGATTTAGGTCTAAGTACACATAGGTTTGGAAACAGTTAATGGAAGACTAGATTTTGAAAAAAGAATTATAATCTAAGTAGTTGTATGGTAGTAAAGAGGCGTCCTAGGTTCGTTTGTAATATGGATCACATCAATGCAATACCCGGTATGACACTCCTCAAAGAGGGGCTACACGTGGTATTAGTGCACCGGTCATCATATCCATAGCTACCATTTCCCACCCCATGAAGGTAATTAAAGCGAGTGTTGGTCATGACTTCTATTGCATGCTGTTACCCATCCCTTCCTATCAGTCCCGGGGGAATTTAGGACTTCTATACTACAAGGGAGGTTCTAGGAAAACCCTCAAGTTTTAAAGGTAAAATACTAAGGCGACATACAATAAACAGATAGGACTTCAATTAAAATGGATGGAAAACACATAGAAGGCCCAGGTACACCTCCACAAATAGTACACATAAACAACATGACTCATACACAATTAAGGTCCAAATTCATATCCTAAACATGGTGTCTAAGTGATAACAACAGAGTCAGATTTATTACATAACTCAGAGAGGAAGTCCTAATCAGCTTTGCCTACTGGTTTTAAACATGCTAACAGTTGAACAATAGTCACAAGAGACAGTTCCAGTTTTATTATTGGGGTTGATTACCTAAGGCTTGCCTAGGTATGGGTTAATATACAACAGTTGTTCAAAATTGTTAACAGTTTTAGATTGTTATACCTAAGAGCATGTGATTCTAAGTGTCGCAGCACATATAGGAATTTATTACCAGTGGTTAGAACAGGGCGACTGTTTTATGCATCCATATTTAGACCAATTGTAATTAAACGAATGCGATCCTAGAACATGATATCTAATGCAGGATGATGTATATGCAATTGATAAATCAGGGTTTATGAATGCACACAAAATCACAGCCTTATGCGTAACTTCAGAATAAACATAGGCGGCAGTTTTAATGTTGTTTACCTTAGGACAGGTTTTCTAAGTGGAATATGGTGGCAGCATGAATAACAATTTATGTTAACACATTTTAGAGCAAGATTTTACGAATGTTTTCAGATCATGTAAGATGCACATAGGATAAAATAACATTATTTTGTTTTATGTCATCTATTTACCTTAGAGGCAGGATTTCTAAGTGATGATGAGATGCTAAAAACAGTATATATGGGTCCTATGTAGCATGATATCTAATCCATGCTTGGAATATGTTGTACCTAAACATGGCTGCTATTGCGCATAGAGAAAGTAAACCTAGGAAAGCATGGTTTCTACCCTTGATTATACTATAACATGCATATCACCCTCTAACTCACATAGCTCCGACGACCATACCCGGCTTCCAAGCCTCTATGACGACTCCAATGGATGCACGACGTCCCAAAACTACCAAATAACGGCAATTCAATGAAAATATACTCTAATATTTGCTAAAAAATCAGGTTATATAATTGCCCAACTCCGCTCAATGAATTGACTAAAATTCTCTCGGGCCCACGTGCCCGGTTTCAAAAAATTTCGCGAAGGTAAACTTTACCCATAGCATTACTAGCTCAAATACACAATTTACTCCAAATTCCATGCTCAAATTCGTGGTAAAATCCAATTTATCAAGTTTTCTAGGTTTCCTTCAAGAGATCCTCAATTTTTCCTCAATTTCTCATACCAAATTTATGTAGTAATCTTGTATTTAATCCTAGAAATGAGTAGAATCAACTTACCTCTGAAGCTTGATTAAATCCCCCTTGAAATGCTCTCCACATTCGTCCATAGCATATGAAATGAATGAAGGAAATGCCAAAATCCCATTTTTTAAACAACACTGCCTAGATCATTCCTCTCCGCGATCGCGGAATTACCTTCGCGATCGCGGAAGCCAATGAACAGCTGCCCCAAAATCCTTCTCCGCGATTGCATCTTAAGCCTCGCGATCGCATAGCCCAGCCCCAACCTTCTCCGCGATCGCATTGCACTTCCTGCGATCGCGTAAGCCAATCCAGCAGCCCTCCAATTTTCTTCTTCACGATCGCACATCAAAGGTTGCGATCGCATAGAACACCAGCAGCACCAGAAAACCAGCAACAGCAAAATAGAGAAAAGTGGTCTGAAACCACCCTAAAACACACCTGAGGCCCCCGGGACCCCGTCCAAACACACGACTCAGTCCCATAACATCCCACGAACTTGCTCGAGGCTTCAAGTCACCCTAAACAACGCCGGAATCACGAATCGCATAAAAACTCGACTTTATGAACTTTGAAATTTCCAACTTTCACATCCGATGCCGAAACCTATCAAACCACGTCCGATTGACCCCAAATTTTGCACACAAGTCATACGACATTACAGACCTTCTCCTACTTCCGGAATTGCATTCCGACTCCGATATCAAAATTTCCACTTCCAGTCGAATTCTTCAAAAGCTTCAAATTCTAACTTTAGCCAAATAACCTCAAATTGACTTCCGGATATCCGAATTCACTTCCGATCATGCTCCCAACTCCAGAATCACCATACGAAGCTATTCCCAGAATCGGAATCCCAAACGGACATCAAAATCATCGAGCTGCGCTTTAAGCCAAATTTAGGAAATTCCTTCAAAAATGCTGATTTCTACAATATACACTGAAACGCTCCTAGGTCATCCAAAACCCGACTCGGGCATACGCCTAAGTCCGAAATTATCATACGCACCTGTTGGAACTTTCAGATCCACATTCCGAGGTCGTTTACTCAAAATTCTAGTCTTACTTAATTTCATAAACTTAAGGCTCCTAAAATGAGAATTTTCCTTTCAATTTAACTCTGAACTTCCTGAATTGCAACTCTGACCATACACACAAGTAATAATACCCGAAATGAAGTTGTTCATGACTTCCAACTGTTGAACGACGCGCTAGAGCTCATAACGACCGGTCGGGTCGTTACATTCTCCCCCACTTAAACAGACGTTCGTCCTCGAACGTGCCGACAACTGCCCCAGAATTATATGAAATCACTGTTTAAAACCTCGTGCACCTTCCCGTGCTACCACAACCCAGTTGAGCACATTAGCTTGATAAAAGCTGAAGGTATTCCCTTTTATCCATATAATAAACTCAGACCCCAGTTCCAACACTTGAAATTCTCTGCCACGCCTGTTTCTAATATGTGAACACCGCATCAACTACCACACGAGGCACCAGAACACAACTGCTTATGCTTGCTGAATCAGCACCATACACCGCATAATCCATCATCTGACCTCAATGACGCTCCCTGAACCTTAATAGCCAGAATTCTACGAATTTGATGCTCTCAAAGCACTTTATAAGATACACACATACATCCTGCTACAATGCTGACGATACCACCACAACGGAGGAAATGTGTAGAAATTCCTAACCAACTGCAAAGTTAACTAAACATTAAAATCCTTCCTCCTGACTAAGATCATCATCTCATTACAACCAATGATGGTGATTGTCCTGTAATATACTGGCATAGTCTTATCACACCAATCCCAGCTTTATAAATTTTGTCTCACTCAGTATGAAATGCTCAGACAACCAATCCCCCCAAACACGGCCATTAGCCTCACACGATGCCACAATGCGCCAATAGGCCACACTTCGAATACGACACATAAGGAAATGACTCCGGAAGGGACTACTCAACTCACGCAACTAATATGAACTTTCCTCAGAAAATTATGAAGTAAAACACAAGAAAATAATTACAAGAGCCTTGCACAACATCACACTGTTGCGGCGTGCAACCCGATCCAAATAACATACCCGTGGCGGCGTGCCAGTCGATCCCAACATAAGATTTACATAAGAAAATATACACGGAGCTGAATTGCTCACTATTACAAATCACTGAATATCGATCAAAAGCACGCTAAGTGCATAATACCATTCTGGGGAGATTGATAGAGCCATATGCTACAAAACTCCAACACGACTGAGGTGCAATATATAATCTGAATCTCAAGAGCCATCCTGCTCACATAACCTCGTCATTACGCGGAACGTCAACATATAAAAAAATTATCAAGTCGTTCCACAACTCACACGGCACAATCACAATATTCACATGAATTTGACGAAGACAAAACAGCATCAGATATTCCA
This sequence comes from Nicotiana undulata, assembly GCA_005239495.1. Taxonomy (NCBI): domain Eukaryota; kingdom Viridiplantae; phylum Streptophyta; class Magnoliopsida; order Solanales; family Solanaceae; genus Nicotiana; species Nicotiana undulata. The sequence goes on from ML262286.1 coordinate 47,852, forward strand.
ACACCCTTTTTTTGCGGAGCGCTATAATGAAATGAACACACCTGACTCGTATGAAGCCCAAAATCTTGGTTTAAATCCAGTAACACACTTCAAATCGATTCCGCTTGCATTGAACTAAGCTAATAGCCTTACCTGGGTCCATAATATCCCGATTCTTCTCATAATAAACAAGAATCGCCATCATAGCCGGGACAGACACCCCACAATGTGAACCGAATGCCTTCCAGGCATAAATTCTCAGTTAAGCAATATTACATTCCTTTATACTTGGTCTAATCCTTTCAATCCCTTAGGTGACTACATGTTACACTTATACAATCTTCCCGTGGTCACGCTCCCGCGTCCTTCCACACAAGGAAACCAGTCTGCACATCCATACCACCGACTACACTAATGCTGTAAAACCATTCAAGAACCTATGATCAGGCTACAAATACTCTTTCACCAAACATCGATCTCAGGTAACACTGCAGACAACATCAGCTCATTCTAAACATTCAAATCCCTCGCTCTTGCTCCTCCGAGCTCATGACGTTCTTGTTAACACCGAACCGCGAGCTCGATTCTTAGTTCCAAAATCATACCGCTTAAGGCACCTAACATGCCAATATGGAATAGCATAGGAATTCCACCATAACTCCTGAACCACTACTAGGGTGAACACTTCAACATATAGAAAACCTTTTACTTACTTCAATTCATGAGAATCATAACCAAACACAATCACACTGAAGGTACTGATCACTAATGCACCTGTGACATTTCAACCATGGCTAACCAAATCTATCTTCCTTTTAATCATCTTTAATTGCCTCAGAGATAATAGTAGCTCCATTCAACTCGTAGCAACTCAAACCTTACTCTTCCCGAGTGACCCTGATTCACGAGATCGTGCTTCTTAAATCCCGCAGCCCACCTTATACCCTTCCGATGACCCCTTCTATGATCCGGAGTTTATTTCTCTCACTCCTCCAATATTATCATGCATGCCGACAATAACATAGAACACTCCAACCTTTTCCCCTTTCTCAGCAGCTATGCTGCAAAAGCTCGATCCTTACTCACACAGCTGCTCGAAATCCTTATATACCGCATTCCTTAACCTTTGAATTCACTAGGACCGCTATTGAGAGTCACCCACTCTAACTGGCCCCGAATACTATCAATTCCACGGCTCTTCTAGCACATGAACATCCTCTCAATGAAATACGTGACTGAGTCACTGACCTTACAACTTTCCTATGCCTCAAGCATAAATCCTGACCTTTCACATCTTAACCCTTGTCCAATAGGACCTACTTGCACACATTTATCAAATCCCATGCATAATCACTACTCTACTCCCTTCCTTAGCTGAAACAACTTGCCAATATGTCGACGATCCGCAACCCCAAGAGAACACAATCCTACAACCCAACTGCAGGTGGTGAGACTCCCCCACTTATCCCGAAGCTACATCCTTGCACCACTCTAGACCATGATGAGATCCTTTCTCCTTTTCTAACATGATTTTGCTCAACCAACCCGTCCAATCCCTCCGAATTATAATGTTAGCATTCCCTAATTACTTAAATCCTCTAGCAACATCCACACATTCTGCCTCCTACCGAATAGCCCCTATGACTCCTTGTAGAAACTTGCCAACCACACAACCGCTAACCTACTCCCAGGAGATAGCCCACCTGTGGAAATCACCAACTAACACCGTTCAACAACGTTGCGTTGCACTCCCTTCTACAACATCAACACCCCATCCTAAGCCTGCTCTCCTTAAGCAGCCTTGCATGTCCGTCCTCTCCTCATGGACAGCTATTAAGTACTCTACAACATCTTCCAATCCACTACCATATTGCATCCTTCTTCATCCTTAACAACTCCTCCCTGTTGCATCCAACCTTCCGCCGAATAACCAATATTTCAGATTAAGCTCGTGGACCTAATCCCCGTCCACTAAAATTCTCAAATTACTCCAAACTTCTCCTCAAGATAGGCAGTTGTCTTACCGCTAAACTCATATGCTACGCTGCCACTCTCCCACTTTGGTTAAACTCATTCCTTTAATCACTACCTAAGTTCCTTTTCTTATGCCTGGCCCTTTAGAAATTTAGCCGCTGCTTGACACTTCTCATATGACTTCCTTCATCGAATACTGCCCAATTGTTGCCTCAATTCAATATCATTCTCTGCAGCTCTTAAACCGGAAGATTACCATAACGTCGACTCCCCGAAGATTATCTTCCTCGAGCTACCTTCATTAGAAATACTCGTTTAATACTTGAACCACCGCACACCACGGCCTCTAACAGCCGCTTCCTCAATACTATTTAACCACACCCTGACCCAATGCAACTGAAGAAACCATAGCACCGACGAGCTTAACACATTCTATTCGATCAAAGACGACGGTATCACATCATAGGTGAATGCTCCATCTCACTCGAAAACACCAAGTCTTACTACTTTATCAATCCAAAGCCTCACTATTTATAATCCAAATGCCTTTCCTCTGCTGGAATCAAAATACTGAATCTCGAGATCACGCCTTGGGAAGACCTCCCTTAAACCATTCATCACCCCCAATATAAGGGTAAGCATTCTATCATCACACCCACATCGCGCGATAACCAATCGTAAGCATCATAACCACTTGAGCATAGCCTTCAGGCTCTTAATAAGCACAGCTACCGAGATGAGACAACATATCGTTCTTCATGCAGGGCAACAACAACAACCCAAACAACTATGAACGGAAGAATTCACGCACCATATCTGTAGCACCATTACAACTCCTCAAATTCCCGGTTCATAACAAACGCTTCGCGACGCGTAAGATTGAGTAGGAAGAAACATCGGCATAAGCCTCAAAGGAATCAAATCGCACGATGAGGAATCAAGGGAAGTACTCCTAAGATCCATGTAGCCTCTCGAAGATAAGTATAGACGTCTTCGTACCGATCCGCAAGACTCTACTAAACTTGCTCATGACTCGTGAAACCTAAGGGAACCTAGAGCTCTGATACCACGTTGTCACGACCCAAAACCTATGAGTTGTGATGGCGCCGGACACCACTGTCAGGCAAGGCAACCCCTTAATCAGTTAAAATACCTTCATGTTTAAAAATTTCGAAATCGTTGCCTTTACTGCATTTCATAATCAAATAAATAACTTTTTGTAAATTAAACACGACAGGAAATCCATTTAATTCAATAAAACAAGACTCAACACATCCCCAGAACCCGGTGACACAAGTACATGAGCAATTTCTAAAAATTTATACAATTATACAACTCTTGTCCGAGAAATAAATGGGATAAAGGCAATAGAGATACAATGTAAAGATATAGAAAGAAGGAGACTCTGTCAACTGCGGAACGCCTCCGGATGAATGCAGCCCGAGTAAGTCTCCAAATCAATCGCTGAACTATGAAGATACATGTGCAACAAAATGCACAGAAAGTGTAGCATGAGTACATATACATATATGTACCCAGTGATTTAACGTCTAAACTCAAAGGAGTAGTGACGAGAGGTCGACTAGATACTCACTAAGGTCCAGCAATATAATATAAAAAAGAGATATGGCTAAAGAATTAGGCATGTGAAGCAGAAATTAACAAGTACATAAGCAAATAATGTAATCCAAGTAACAACTGAAAATGAACTGCAAGTGACAAATCCTCCGTTTACACAATACCTGTCAATCCCACTATAGGTGACTCCTGCTCAAGTGATAATACAATACCAGAACAAGACAACCGGCCGGAGTCATAAGGGTGGTCATAAGGACTGAGGTCATAAGCTAACCCACGATCGCGAATCATACCTGCGACTCGCGTGCTGACTAAATAGTAATAAGCTGACCAACGATCGCGCATAATACCTGCGACTCGTGTGCTGACTCAATAATGATAAGCTGACCCATGATCGCGCATCCAGTCTGCGACTCGTGTGCTGACTCGATAATGATAAGCTGACCCACGATCGCGCATCATGCCTGCGACTCGTGTGCTGACTCTATAATAATAATATATAAGCTGACCCACGATCGCGCATTCAGTCTGCGACTCATGTGCTGACTCGATAATGATAAGTTGACCCACGATCGCGCATCATGCCTGCGACTCGTGTGCTGACTCGATAATAATAATATATAAGCTGACCCACGATCGCGCCTCCAGTCTGCGACTTGTGTGCAGACTCAATAACAAGTGCATATACATATATAGGTACATATGTGTACCGACTCAACAGTGAGCTCAACAGGATTGTGCTAATACGAGTGTAGCCAACTGGGATTGAAATCATAATATTTCACCTTTCCATGTCATCTCAACAACAATCACAACTTACAACACATACAAGGTACAAATAAGGCACATAGAGGCATGCTCGTGAGTCCTAAAGCTACCCGACATAGCAATATAGTCGTCACGTACGGACCCTCGTCACTTGGTACGTTCGTGGCCCCCACAACATGTATACATAACAAATAAGGAACCTATGGGGACATTTTCCCCTTACAAGGTTGGAAAGGAGACTCACATCGCTCCGAAGATACATACCCGGCTTCCAAGCCTCTATGACGACTCCAATGGATGCACGACGTCCCAAAACTACCAAATAACGGCAATTCAATTAAAATATACTCTAATATTTGCTAAAAATTCAGGTTATATAATTACCCAACTCCGCTCAACGAATTGACGAAAATGCCCTCAGGCACACGTGCCTGGTTTCCAAAAATTTCGCGAAGGTAAACTATACCCATAGCATTACTAGCTAGAATACACAATTTACTCCTAATTCCATGCTCAAATTCGTGGTAAAATCTAATTTATCAAGTTTTCTAGGTTTCCTTCAAGAGATCCTCAATTTTTCCACAATTTCTCATACCAAATTTATGTAGTAATCTTGTATTTAATCCTAGAAATGAGTAGAAGCAACTTACCTCTGAAGCTTGAAGAAATCCCCCTTGAAATGCTCTCCACATTCGTCCATAGCATATGAAATGAATGAAGGAAATGCCAAAATCCCGTTTTTGAAACAACACTGCCCAGATCATTCCTCTCCGCGATCGCAGAATTACCTTCGCGATCGCGAAAGCCAATGAACAGCTGCCCCAAAATCCTTCTCCGCGATCGCATCTTAAGCCTCGTGATCGCATAGTCCAGCCCTAGCCTTCTCCGCGATCGCATTGCACTTCCTGCGATCGCGTAAGACAATCCAGCAGCCCTTCAATTTTCTTCTTCGCGATCGCACAGCAAAGGTTGTGATCGCATAAAACACCAGCAGCACCAGAAAACCACCAACAACAAAATAGAGAAAAATGGTCAGAAACCACCCCGAAACACACCTGAGGCCCCCGGGACCCTGTCCAAACACACGACTCAGTCCCATAACATCCCATAAACTTGCTCGAGGCTTCAAATCACCCTAAACAACGTCAGAATCATGAATCGCGTAAAAACTCGACTTTATGAACTTTGAAATTTCCAACTTTCACATCTGATGCCGAAACCTATCAAACCACATCCGATTGACCCCAAATTTTGCACACAAGTCATATTCGACATTACAGACCTTCTCCTACTTCCAGAATTGCATTCGTACTCTGATATCAAATTTCCACTTCCGGTCGAATTCTTCAAAGCCTTCAAATTCTAACTTTAGCCAAATAACCTCAAATTGACTTTCGGATATCCGAATTAACTTCTGATCGCGCTCCCAACTCAAGAATCACCATACGAAGCTATTCCCATTCAGAATCCCAAACGGACATCAAAATCATCGAGATACGCTTTAAGCCAAATTTAGGAAATTCCTTCAAAAATGCCTATTTCTACAATATACGCCGAAATGCTCCCAGGTCATCCAAAATCCGACCCGGACATACGCCTAAGTCCGAAATCATCATACGAACCTGTTGGAACCTTTAGATCCACATTCCGAGGTTGTTTACTCAAAATTCCAGTCTTACTTAATTTCTTAAACTTAAGGCTCCTGAAATGAGAATTTTCCTTTCAATTTAACTCTAAACTTCCTGAATAACTCTGACCATACACACAAGTCATAATACCCAAAATGAAGTTGTTCATGACTTCCAACTGTTGAACGACGCGCTAGAGTTCATAACGACCGGTCGGGTCGTTACAAGAGCAACATGATGAACTCAAAAATGATATGAAAATAATGAGGGCAACAATCACAATAATGAAGGCCAATATGGAAGAATTGAATGAAGAGAGCGAGTACGAGAAAGAGAAAAAATTTGAAAAAGAAGAGATTTTGAGTCAAACTTGGCTGGTAGAACAGGCTGAAAAGTTATAAATAAGTGAGGCTCAACGTGAGGAAATTACTAATGGGACGAGATACTTTATAGAGGGAAGAGTTGACCTGGGACAAGAGATTGATAAATTTGGCACTACTATTCACGACTTGGAAGCTCAATTAAATGCAGATGTTGTTGCATCTAACGCCAAACAAAATGGTAATGAGTTGTCTGAAGCTGAAAAGGAGCTTATACAATTGAGGAGCTAAAAGTGGAGAGCAAATCATTCGAGCATATTTTTGTTGATGATGACCATGTTGAGAAAAGTACACTGGAGCCATGTGAAGAAGCGGATAATGTTATGTTTGAAGACTCTAGTGTGTGTACATATGAGGATGTAAAGAGTAATATAATTCTAGAGTTAGGGCGTATTAGTCCTCATTCCATACATTTTTCAACATTGTGTTTGGATGATGACATAAAAATCGAGTCATCTGAGCTTTTGGAGGAGCCAATAGAAGAGGAACATGCTTCTTACATTCTTGGGTTTGTCGTGCCAGAGAGAAAAAATTACATTCCTCATATAAAAGCCGAGAAGTATAGAGTGAAAATTTTGTTACTTGTCCTATTTATTTTTTTATCCCCACCAAAGAAGCATAGCCACATACTGGATGCCATATTAGGGGTACAATTCATAAGTTCGAGGTGGAGGAAAAAAGTGGTTCATGTCGTGCCGCGACTTTAAATTAGGCGCTTGTTGGGAGGCAACCCAGCTTTACTTCTTTCTTTTATTTTTTTTTATTTTTATATTATATTTGTAGTATTTATTTTTGTTTTGTAGGATTATGATCAAAGGAAGAAAAGCCATTAGAAGAGTGCAAAAGCAATCTAGATGGTGAGGACTAAGTGTGAGGTGCCCACACAAAGGACCATGCCTGGGGGAAGTCTGAGTACCTGTGAGCCACGATTGCTTTTGATTTTTACCTTTCAGGGAGTTTGTTGTTCACCCTTGTTATTTTTGCGATACTTATGCATTGGGGATATTGCACTCTTTTAAGTGTGGGGTGGAAGATTCTCTATGCTTTGTATAGTATTATATTAGTATATTGTCTGTTTCTTATCTTTTTATTGTTAGCTAGCTTCTTATTTTTATTTATAGATTTAGTAGAATTAAAGGTGTAGTATAGTAGTAGTGGTAGTAGTAGTTTTAGTAGCTTAATTATTATTATTTTTAAATAAGAAAAATAAAACCAAAAACACACACGACTCCCAAATCATCCTACAGACTTATTTAAGCATTTAAATCACCAAAATATTATCAAAATCAATGAATTAAACCTCAAAACTCATAGAATTTTCTTAAAACTTCATAAGGTTCAATTATTCCGATTTTGATCCGAAACACGTCATTTCAAGTCCGTTTTACACCAAATTTCATAGATGGCTCACATAACATATATTAAACTTGTTCCGGGCTCCGAAACCTTAATACGGTCCCGGTAACACGGTTTTCACATGAATATTCATTTTCAAAAACCTTTATATTTTTCAGAAAACAATTTTCTTTAAAAATTCATTTCTCGGGCTTGGGATCTCGGAATTCGATTCCGGGCATACGCCCAAGTCCCATATTTTCCTACGGACCCTCCGGGGCCGTCAAATCACGGGTCNGAATTCGATTCCGGGCATACGCCCAAGTCACATATTTTCCTACGGACCCTCCGGGGCCGTCAAATCTTGGGTCCGGGTCCGTTTACCAAAAATGTTGACCAAAGTCAACTTAATTAATTAATTATTAGAAATTTTATTTTTCATCAAGTTTTCACATAAAAGCTTCTCGGCTACCCGCTCGGGCTGCGCACGCATATCGAGGTGAGATTAATGCAGGCTTTCAGGGCCTCGGAACACAATTTTAGCTAAATTTATACAGGATGGCCTTTTGGGTCATCACAATCTCCACCTATAAAATAAACGTTCGTCCTCGAACGGACATCGAAAAGTACCTGAGTCTGAGAAAAGTTGGGGATAACGGCTTCGCATATCAGACTCGGACTCCCAAGTAGCTGCCTCAGAAGGCTGACCTCTTCACTGAACACGAACCGAAGGATAACTCTTCGATCTCAACTGACGAACCTGCCTAGCTAATATGGCTATTGGCTCCTCCTCATAAGTCAGATCCTTGTCCAACTGGACACCGCTGAAGTCTAGGACATGAGATGGATCCGCAATATACCTCCGGAGCATAGATACATGAAACACTGGATGCATGGATGATAAATGCAGTGGCAAGGCGAGTCTGTAGGCCACCTCTCCTACCTTGTCCAAAATCTCAAATGGACTAATGTACCTAGGGCTCAACTTTCCCTTCTTCCCGAACCTCATCACGCCATTCATAGGCGACACTCTAAGAAACACCTGATCTCCTACCATGAAAGCCAAATCTCGAACTCTGCGATCCGCATAACTCTTTTGCCTGGACTGAGCTGTGCGAAGTCTATCCTGAATAATCTTCACCTTGACCAAGGCATCCTGGACTAACTCAGAACCCAACAATCTAGCCTCTCCCGGCTCAAACCATCCAACTAGAGACCGACACCGTCTACCATACACCTTCTCATACGGAGCCATCTGAATACTCGACTGATAGTTGTTGTTGTAGGCAAACACAGCTAAAGGCAAGAACTGGTCCCATGAACCACCAAAATCAATGACACATGCCCGCAACATATCCTCCAAAATCTGAATAGTACGCTCGGACTGTCCATCCGTCTGAGGATGAAATGTTGTGCTCAAATCAATCTTTGTGCCCAACTCTCGCTGAAATACTCTCCAGAAATGGGAGGTAAACTGAGTACCTCGGTCTGATATAATGGATATGGGCACACCATGCAATCTAACAATCTCTCTCATGTAAATCTTTGCCAACTTCTCTGCTGAATACGACATTGATACCGGAATGAAGTGCGCTGACTTGGTCAGCCTATCCACAATAACCCAAACAGCATCAAACATCCTCTGAGTCTGTGGGAGTCCAACTACAAAGTCCATGGTGATACGCTCCCACTTCCACTCAGGAAGCTGAATCTGCTGCATCAAACCACCGGGTCTCTGGTGCTCATACTTAACCTGGTGACAATTCAAGCACCGAGCTACATAAACTACAATATCCTTCTTCATTCTATGCCACCAATAATGCTGCCTCAAGTCCTTGTACATCTTTACGGCACCCGGATGAATGGAATATTGGGAACTATGGGCCTCCTGCAATATCAACTCATGAATGCCATCAACGCCGGGTACACAAATACGACCCTGCATCCTCAAAACTCCCTCAGCATCAATTGTGACCTGCTTGGCACGTCCGTGCCGAAACGTATCTCTGAGAGTACCTAAATAACGATAATCATACTGCCTGGCCCGAATACGATCATACAATGAAGAACGGGCCACTATATGGGCCAACACACTGCTAGTCTCAAAAACCTCCAATCTCACAAATCGGTTGGCTAAATCCTGAACATCCAATGCAAGAGGTCATTCCTTGACTGATAAATAGGCAAGACTACCCATGCTAACTGAATTCCAACTTAAAGCATCGGCCACCACATTGGCCTTCCCCGGATGATAGAGAATAGTAATATCATAATCCTTCAACAACTCTAACACCTCCTCTGCCTCATGTTCAACTCCTTTTGCTTGAACAGATACTGCAAGATCTTATGGTCAGTGAATACCTCACACGGTACTCCATACAAATAATGCCTCCAAATCTTCAAGGCATGAACAATAGTTGCAAGCTCCAAGTCGTGAACTGGATAATTCTTCTTATGGCTCTTCAACTAAAGGGAAGCATAGGCTATGACCTTGCCGTCCTGCATCAACACTGCACCAAGCCCAACCCGTGAAGCATCACAATACATGGTATACGGTCCTGAACCTGAGGGCAACACTAACATTGGTGTCGTGGTCAAGGCTGTCTTGAGCTTCTGAAAGCTCACCTCACACTCATCAGACCACCTGAACTGAGCACATTTCTGGGTCAACCTGGCCATCCGGGCTGCTATAGATGAAAAGCCCTCCACAAATCGGCGATAATATCCTGCTAAGCCCAAGAACCTCCGAATCTCTGTAGCTGAAGTGGGCCTAGGCCAATCTCTAACTGCTGAAATCTTCTTTGGGTCTACTTGAATACCTTCTGATGAAACCACATGGCCTAGAAATTCAACTGAACTCAACCAAAACTCGCACTTGGAGAATTTGGCATACAACTGACTATCCCTCAGAGTCTGGAGGACGACTCTAAGGTGTTGCTCATGCTCTTCTCGGCTGCGAGAGTATATCAATATATCATCAATGAAAACAATAACGAACGAGTCCAAATAAGGCCTGAACACTCAGTTCATCAACTCCATGAATGCAGCGGGGGCATTAGTCAACCCAAAAGACATCACCAAAAACTCATAGTGCCCATAACGAGTGCGAAAAGTTGTCTTAGAGACATCAGAAGCCCTAAACCTCAGCTGATGATAACCAGATCTCAAGTCTATCTTGGAGAACACCAAAGCACCCTGAAGTTGATCAAATAAGTCATCAATCCTCGGCAAAAGATACTTGTTCTGAATAGTAACCTTATTCAACTGCCGGTAGTCAATACACATCCTCATCGAGCCATCCTTCTTCCTGACAAACAACACTAGAGCACCCTACGGAGAAACACTAGGCCTGATGAAGCCTTTATCCAACAAGTCCTGCAATTGCTCCTTCAACTCTGGCGGAGCCATATGATACGGGGGGTAGAAATAGGTTGAGTGCCCTCAGCTACCTCAATACGAAAGTCAATATCCATGTCGGGTGGCATACCCGGCAGGTCAGCAGGGAATACCTCTGGAAACTCACGAACCACGGGCACGGACTCTATCGAAGGAACCTCGGCACCAGGATCACGAACATAAGCCATATAGACCAAACAACCCTTCTCGACCATGCGCGAGCCTTCATATAAGAAATAACTCTACCAAAAGAATGACTAGGAGTCTCTCTCCACTCTAAACAAGGTACTCCAGACAAGGCTAAGGTCACTGTCTTTGCATGACAGTCCAGAATAGCATGGTTGGGGGATAGCCAATCCATACCCAATATAAAATCAAAATCTACCATGTCAAGGAGCAATAGATCTACCCGAGTCTCCAAACCACCAATAACAACTAAGCAAGAACGGTAGACTCGATATACCNCGTACTCAAATAATCACGAGGCATACTCAAATAAGGGGCAAAATATGAAGACACATAGGAGAAAGTAGAACCCGGATTAAATAACACCGAAGCATCTCGGCTGCAAACTCATACCGTACCTGTGATGACTGCATCGGAGGCCTCAGCCTCGGGCCTGGTAGGAATAGCATAACAACGGGGCGGAGCCCCTCCAATCTGAACATCTCTAGGTTGACCTGCTGCGACGTGACCCCTGCCCCTCGTGGCCTGTGCTCCACCTCTATGAGTCTGACCTCCACCTCTGGCACCACGACCACCACCCCTAGCTAGCTGAGGGGGTGGGGGTGTGCCTGACACTGGAACCATGGCACAAGAACCCTAATACTGGGGACCACTAGAAGCTCGGGGGCAATACCTGGCAACGTGCCCCGGAACACCACAAGAATGACACAGCCTCTGTTGATATGCCTGGGGACTCTAGAACTGCCCCAGATGACCCTGATAACCACCCTGGTAACTTTGAAGTGGTTGTGCGTTGATAGGTGCTTGTGGTGCACTAATAGGAGCTGGCGTTGCACGGTGAGATACTTGAAGTGCTGATTGAAAAGGTCGGGGTGACTGACCTCTGCCGAAAGAATCCCTGCCTCCAGATGAGGCTCCAATGAATCTACCAAAGTGACGGGGCCTTTTGTCAGCCCCCTGACCACCACTCTGTGATAAAAACATCTCAATCCTCCTGGCCACATCGACCGCATCCTGGAAGGAAATATCAGTACCTGACTCCCTAGCCATCTGAAGTCTGATAGGCTGGGCCAAACCCTCAATAAAGCTCTGAACCCTCTCCCGATCAGTGGGAAGTATCATCAATGAATGCATGGCTAAGGTGAGAAACCTGGTCTCGTACTGAGTGACTGTCATAGAACCCTGCTGGAGACGCTCAAACTGCCCCTGAAGATCCTTTCTTTGAGTAATGGGAAGGAACTTCTCCAAAAATACCTCTGAGAACTTAGTCCAAGTCAAAGGTGCAGAACTAGCTGGTCTGGTCAAGCAATAATCCCTCCACCAAGTCTTGGCTGCGCTAGAGAACCGAAAGGTAGCAAATTCAACTCCATTGGACTCCACTATGCCCATGTTCCGAAGAACCTCATGATAGTTGTCCAAATAATCATGTGGGTCCTCTGACGGTGCACCAGTAAAAGTAGTATTGAATAACTTGGTGAACCGATCTAGTCTCCATAAAGCATCCGCTGATATAGCTGCACCCTCAGCTGCCGGTGCCACAATACCCGGTTGAGCTACTCCAGCTGTCTGAGGTGCTGGAGTCTGAAAACTGAGTGGCAACCTACTCTGGGGTATGAATAATAGGAGTCTGGGTCCCTCCCCCAGCCTGAGATCCAGCTGGTGCAGTAGGAAGAAGACCGGCGTGAGCCACACTCTCCACAAGTCCCACTAAGCGGACTAGAGCGTCCTGAAGCACCGGGGTAGCAATGAACCCCTCCGGGACCTGAGTTGGTCCAACTGGAACCGTTCCAGCAGGAACCTCACCTGCATAGTCTACCTGTGGGTCCTCGAATGGAGCCGCTGCTCTAGCTCTACCTCGGCCTCTAGCATGGCCTCGGCCTAGGCCCCTCGTAGGAGCTGCAATAGGAGGATCAGGCTGATGATCGGTCGATGAGGAAGCACGCGTTCTCGCCATCGGTGAGAGAGTGATTAGAGACTCAATTAGTATTTAGAATACAATTGGCACGACAGAGAATGAAAGATGTGGAGTTATTCCTAACTTTGTAGCCTCTGGGGGATAAGTACAGACGTCTCCGTACCGATCCCTCACACTCTACCAAGTTTGTCTGTGAGTTGTGAGACTTAAGCAACCTAGAGCTCTGATACCAACTTGTCACGACCCGAAAATCCACCTACAGGCCATGACTGTGTCTAACGTTGAACCCGCTAGACAAGCCAATGTGTACAGTTAAACTAACTTGATAACACATAACTAACAAAATTAGCTAGAATCAGTTTATAATTTTTAACAACGAAAATAGATAAATTTCAAAGCTAAGTGAAGAGAACGAAATCCAATGCATCGCATAAGCCCCAAAACCGGGAGTCACAATCTCACAAACTTTCTATAAGAGTGCTAAATACGAAGTCTGAAAGAAAAGTACATAATCCGTTTTAGAAATACTAGGAGAAATACAAGACAGAGTAAGGAGCTAGTGATAGAAGAGACGCCAAGGCCCACGAACGTCAGCGATCTACCTTGAAATCTCTGAGGTGGACTGAAGGATACTCCCTCAACGATGTCCACTGGGTCCGGCCGCGGGATCTGCACAACATTAAGAAGTGCAGTGTAGCATCAGTACAACCGACCCAATGTACTGAGTAAGTGTCGAGCCTAACCTCGGCCGAAGTAGTGATGAGGCTAGACTTGACAACAATCAATAACATGTCCTATTCTACAACACATAACATGGAAAAGAACAAGAAATAGCAGATAAGCTTGGGGTACGGGAGCAGATAATGGTATAACAGGTGAGGTAAAATAGTCAATTAAGCATATAGAGGTAACCAAGAAATGCAATTTAACAAAGATGCTAATGAAACCAGTATAAATGCCAGAAATGCAAATAACGGCACGGCATCACCCTTAGTGCTTTTACTCTTTTCCTCACAATGCGATGTACAATATAAAATGATAGGAATCATGACACGGTATCACCCTTCGTGCTTTTACTCTCTTCCTCACTATGACATATATATGATGTAATCAATATAAATCATGGCACGGCATCGCCCTTCGTGCTTTTACTCTCTTCCTCACTATGCAATATATGATGTAATCAATGTAAATCAGGGTACGGTATCACCCTTTGTTCTTTACACTCCTCCTCACCATAACAATGACAATTGTCAAAATAGCAAGGGATGCAGCATAGTGGAAACACAAGTCATAATCACCCGTCAAGGGGAATACTATCAGTCAATATCATAACAATTGCTCGGCAAGGGTCTCAGCTATAACCACTCTTTTCAGATATGTTTTACAATTGGGCTGTCAATCGAACCATTCACATCACAAGTTTATCAACAAAGATTTCCAACAACAATCAACTTCCAACTAGTGACAATTTCACAATATAATGAACATGGAAGTAATAACAAGAATTTCATCAAAAATAGACTCACGGGCATGCTTGACACACAATGCATAGTCACTAGTCACCTCACCTATGCATTGAACATGATAAACACATAACACATAGCACACAATACCTATTCCCTCACCAAAGCTAGGCAAGACACTTACCTCGGGTCCAAGAATAGCACATCAAGCCTCTAATACCGTCTTTCCTTTTGAATTCAACTCCGAAACGATAATATCTAGACATAATTAACTTATTAGCATCAATAATGACTCATTAATACAATCCCCTAGCCTAAATATACAATTCCTAGCATTCTTCCAAAAATACCAAAATTCGACCCCGGGCCCGCTTGGTCCAAACACGAGGCTCGGACCAAAACCTGATTACCCATACCCCCACGAGTTTAAATATATAATGTTTTTTGAAATACGACCCCAAATTGAGGTTGAATTACCCAAAATCCCATAAACCCTCACTCTACCCAAAACCCCTAATTTCTACTTTGATTTTTGGATTTTAGGCCTAGATTCTAGTGGTTGTTGAAGAAAAATGGAAGAAAATGGAGTTGGAATCACTTACCTATGGAGCTATGGTGATGGAAATCTTCAAAATCGCCTAAGGGGAAGTGGGGAAGAAAAGGTTTGAGAAGAAGCCGGTTAAATCCCTGAATGTTTCTGCTTTTGACAATTACAAATCACTGGGCAAAAATACCCTTCGCGTTTGCGGGCCCCTGGCCGCGTTCGCGAAGGGTTGATTATCCTGACCTACGCATTCGTGAGTCCTTGGCCGCGTTCGCATAGGTTTGACTCCCCTGGACTACGCGTTCGCGAGCCTAAGGCCGCGTTCGCGAAGAACAAAGCTACCCAGCCCCCCAGACCCCAGCCTAACACTACGCGTTCGCACCCCTAGGGACGCGTTCGCATAGAAGCACTGTTCAGTGCTCCGCGTTCGCGTCTCCCTCTACGCGTTCGCGTCTCCCTCTACGCGTTCGCGTCTCCCTCTACGCGTTCGCGTAGAGTAAAACCCAGGCCACCATAATTTACCCTTCGCGTACGCGAAGGGTATTACACCAGACACCAGCAAATCATCAAAAACACCAGATTTTTCACTACTTATGCACCCTGTTAGCTACCCGAAACTCACACGAGCCCTCGGGTCTCAAAACCAAAAAAATACACGACTCCCAAATCATTCTACGGACTTATTTAAGCATTTAAATCACCAAAATATCATCAAAATCAATGAATTAAACCTCAAAACTTACAGAATTTTCTTAAAACTTCATAAGGTTCAATTATTCCGATTTTGATCTGAAACACGTCATTTCAAGTCCGTTTTACACCAAATTTAACATATAGCTCACATAACATATATTAAACTTGTTCCGGGCTCCGGAACCTTAATACGGGCCTGGTAACACGGTTTTCACATGAATATTCATTTTCAAAAACCTTTATATTTTTCATAAAATAATTTTCTTTAAAAATTCATTTCTCGGGCTTGGGACCTCGGAATTTGATTCCGGGCATATGCCCAAGTCCCATATTTTCCTACAGACCCTTCAGGGCCGTCAAATCACGGGTCCGGGTCTGTTTACCAAAAATATTTACCAAAGTCAACTTAATCAATTAATTATTAAATTTCATTTTTCATCAAGTTTTCACATAAAAGCTTCCAGGGCTGCGCACACATATTGAGGTAAGATTAACGGAGGCTTTCGGGGCCTCGAAACACAGTTTTAGCTAAATTTATATAGGATGACCTTTTGGGTCATCACGAAAAGTCCTACTTGATCCTATACTGAATGAGATCGATTAGTAGAGTAGTACACTACGGGCAAGCCTATGGTGCATCTTTTGTGGCATATGAATGTTATTTTTGAGGGTGAGTGAATTCTTTCTATCTTGAGTTCCTAATTGTTCTTAAAATTTATTGTGTGTGGAACTACTCTCTTTTGTTGTGTGAGGGCACTTGATTCATAAAGGAAAGGTTTTGTCATTGACCTCTATGTTAGAGTGAGTGAGTGAGTTTTAAATAATGTGTGGTACTTGTGAGTCAAATCTTGAGGTGAAGATGTTACACTCTTGTGCTTAGACTATTTTAAATATTCTTGGTGTGATGAGTTAGGAGAGTTGCTTAGTGAGGTTGTGTCTATATAAAGTGTAGTTTGATTTCTCGAGGACGAGCAATGGTTTAAGTGTGGGGTGTTGATGATAGGCTATAATTACGTATTTTAGTCACTTATTACACTCTAATTTACTGCACTTTAATTGAGTTTGAGCTTTAATCGCTAGTGTTCTGCACTAATTGCGTGTTTTATGCCTTGTAGGAATGATTCTGAGCTATGTAGATGTTATGGAACGAAGAGCTATTTGGAGCTTTGAAGTCTAAGTAAAAGCCCAAGGAATCAAGTTGGGGTCGTGTTCAAGGATCAGCGGATGATAGTTAAGAAGGAAACGAAGACTCGAGCAAGCATACAGCGTATTGTCTAGTAAAATACACATAACGTTTCTCCCAAAACTCTGTTTGGGCTCCATAATATATTGTTGGAAATCTATTTAAAAGGGCTACAACTTTCACGTTTTGTAATTTCCCGGATTCCCATTACCGCAGCGCGTGGAACGGTGCATGGCGCGGCGCGCCTGTGTAAATTGTTGCTGCCCACAAAATTGCATGCTCTCTGAAGTTCCCCAAAAGCACACCGCGTGGCACGTCTCCCCATGGCGCGCCTGTCAAATTCTATAGAGCCAGAATCCTATTTCGCATGGGAGAAGGTGTTTTCGTCTAGGCCCGACCCTACATGGTATAAATACATGTAAAAATGTTATTTTTGTAACTTTTAACAGACTTTTGACCTAGGGAGAGCACAGAGCTGCCGTGGAGGTCGGGTTTCATCTTTCCTTCCATCAAACTTTATAAGTTTATGTTTCTTTGTATGATTTGTTGTTTGACTACCATGTCTATGTGTAGTTAAACTTCACATTCTAGGATTGTGGTTCTTTCATGACTATTATTATTCGAATATTGATTTTGATTACTTGATTTATCGTATTGGTTTATTTATTCAATCTTGTTCTTAATTATTTGATTGCTTGATAGCCAATTGAATACTATCTACGAATCTAGAGTTGAACTCGAAAGTGGGATTTCTAGATTTCTTATAGGATTGAGTAGAGCAAGTTCTTGAACCTGGACATCTGGGAATGGATTCGCGGTAAAGATATACATATACCTAATTTCCTTGCTTGGTTGATTTACAGGAATTATAAATGTGTTCTTGTTAGTTCTAACTCCATAGACATATAGGCGTTTGCGTAGCTTGAATAGGCGAGTAAGAACCCGACAGATTCTTATGAGCACTATTAACTTTGTTAACTAATAAACTAGATAAATTGGTTAGTCAATTCAATTGAAGAACACAAAAGGAATTTTAAATAGCCCATAACCCTAGATCGTTTTCATCACATTGATAATATAAAAATTTGCTCTTCCTCTATTTAAAGTTCATTAGTTATTTTATTTTTAGTTTAATCAGTTTATCATCATTACCTTTGGGTGTAATCCTTGTTTAGATAATTAGAAAAGTCTAATTTAGTTAATAGTTAATCATAAGTCCTTGTGGGTTCGACATCCGACTTTATTCACTTTATTACTTGACGACCGTGTGTACTTGCGTGTGCGTTTGGCCGCAACAGTCAGCCCAAAAGACATAACAAGAAACTCATAGTGACCATATCTGGTCCTGAAAGCAGTCTTCGGGATATCTTGCTCCCGAATCATCAATTGACGATAGCCTGAATGCAAGTCAATCATGGAAAACACTCTGGCACCCTGTAACTGATCAAATAGGTCATCAATACGAGGCAATGGATACCTATTCTTCACTGTAACTTTGTTCAACTTGCAATAATCAATACACATACGCATAGAACCATCCTTATTCTTCACAAACATTACCATAGCACCCTAAGGAGACACATTGGGCTGAATGAAGCCCTTATCATGCAACTCCTGCAACTGCTCCTTCAACTTAGGAGGATCCATATGATATGGAGGAATAGAGATGGGCTGAGTGTCCGGCGACAAATCAATGATAAAATCAAATCTCTATCGGGCGGCATGCCTGAAAGATCAGCTGGGAACACATCTGGGAAATCCCTTACTACTGGAACTGACTCAACTATAGGGTTATCAACACTGACATCTCTCACATAAGCTAAATACACATCAGACCCCTTCTCAACCATTCGTTGAGCCTTAAGAAATGAAATAACTCTGGGGGGAGTATACTCTAAGGTACCTCTCCACTCTAACCGCGGTAAGCCTGGCATAGCCAGCGTCACCGTATTAGCATGACAATAAAGATTAGCATAATGGGGCGACAACCAGTCCATGCCCAAGAAAACATCAAAATCAACCATGTTGAGTAGTAATAAATTGGATATGGTCTCAAAACCACTAAGAGCAATCAAACACGACCGATACACACAGTCCCCAACAAGGGTATCTCCCACAGGAGTATATACATAAACAGGGGAACTCAAAGAATCCCGAGATACGCCCAAATGTGGGGCAAAATAAGAGGCACATATGAATACGTAGAGCTTGGGTCAAACAATACCGACGCATCTCTGTTATAGTCTGGAACAATACTTATAATGATAGAGTCGGAAACAACTACCTTTCTACAAGCCGGAAGAGCATAATACCTGGTCTGGCCTCCTTCTATAGGGCGACCTCGACCTCTCTGACCTCCACCTCGATCTAGCTGAGCAGGTGGGGTGGTAGCTTGTGCTGGAATCATATCTTGAGGACCTCGTGGAGCATGTGGTGGCTGAGAAGTCTGTGGAGGTGAACCGCTCCTAATTCTGGGGCAATCCCTCACAATATGGCGAGTCTGGCCACACTCAAAAAAAACCCTCGGAGGGCGTGGCTGGCAAGACTAGCCGCTAATAGCACCCCGAGCAGGAGGCACACTAGATATTGACAGTGCATAATAAGGCTTTTGAGGCCTAGAAGGGGCTAGAATGCCATTGGCAGCTGGAAGAGCTGAATGAATGGGGCGACTCACATAACCCTACCATGGCGAGTTGTTAGGGCACGAGCTCCAGAATAATAACCAGTCTCTTGAGACCTCTTGGCCTCTCTCTCCTCTCTATCCCGGGCAAGCATGCCCTCCAATCTCCTGGAAATACTCACAACCTGCTGATAAGAGATTTCCATCTCCAACTCCCTAGATATACTGAATCAGATGCTAGGGTGGAGTCCCTAGATAAAGCAACGAACCTTCTCCTGAACTATTGAAACCAAGGCCGGTGCATGTCATGCCAACTAACTGAAACGAACTGCATACTCTAACACAATCATAGAACCCTGGCGCAACTGCTCAAACTCCACGCGCCATGCATCCCTGAGGCTCTGAGGGACATACTCTCTTAAAAACATATCCAAAAACTGAGTCCATGTAAGTGAGGTTTCCTTGTCTGGACTACTCAAGTGATAAGTACGCCACCACTGATAGGTTGCTCCTCTAAGCTGGATAGTGGTAAAAGAAACCTTATTCGTCTTTGCTATGCCCATAGTACAGAGAATACGATGACACTCCTCCAGAAAACCATGAGCATCATTTGTAGCCAATCTGTTGAAGGTAGATGGGTGGTACTTCTTGTACCTCTCAGTACTTCTTGTACCTCTCAAGTCTGAGCTGCTCCGCCTCAGAAGTGGCTGCCCTGGTCTCATGCTAAATCGGAGCTACCGGCTGCATATGAATGAACCCTGGGGCCTGATCAACCTGGACCCTCTGCTCATGAGTACGGGTTAGGGGAGTCTATGCCCCTCCCTCGGCTTGAGATGTGGCAGGAACTAGTGGGATTAACCAGTCTGAGCTAAGGTGATGAACATGCTCATGAACTGGCTAGAGTCTCCTGGAGGATTGGTGCAGCAATAGGAACCTTCGGTGCCTGCCCTCCACCTGGAGTTGCTAGCGGCTCCTCTGTCGCAGCTCGCGCGGGTGTTCTAGCTGCACCGCGTGGTCGTCCTCTACCCCAGCCCCAACCTCTAGAGACTCTAGAAGGAGGCACGGGTGCCTGGTCATCAGATCCCCTGATACGGGTCCTCACCATTTGTGAGGAATAATAGAATAGAGAAATTTTAGAATCTGATGTCAATAACTCGCATGACAAAGAATCAAAAGAAGTATGATTGTTCCTAACAGTTCCATAGCTTCCCGAAGATAAGTACAGACGTCTCTATACCGATCCACGAGACTCTAATAAATCATCTTGTGACTCACAACACCTATGAACCTAGGGCTCTGATACCAACTTGTCACAACCCTAATTCTCCCTCCGTGAATTTGTCGTGATGGCACCTAATCTCTACGACTAGGTAAGCCTAACTCTTTGTGGAAACGAAATGAAAACATGAAAATTAATAACTAACAAAAATAGATAATTTAAATAAGCAGTTGAGATGACGCTCGTCATAAACAATAATCAACTCTCGAAATGTACATAACACTCCCAAGACCCGGAACACCGTAAGTCACAAGTTTCTATGAAGTTCTAATTGTTTTATACATCACTGTCTACAGAAATAAGAGAATAATGAACATAGAGGGATAGAGGGGGACTCTGAGGATCTGCGGGCAGGGGTAGATGTACCTTGAAGTCTCCGACAGCAGCGACTGCAACTTTGAACGAGGCTGATAGGAAGAACCTATATCTGTACATAAAAAAACATGTGCAGGAAAGGGCATGAGTATACCACAACGGTACCCAGTAAGTACTAAGCCTAACCTTAGTCGAGTAGTGATAAGGTCAGGTCAAGGCTCTACTTGTATATATATATATAATAAAGCAAGAAATATGGTAGTACATAAGGACTGAAATTTAACAAAAAGGAAATGTCAATACATAGAGATAACAACAAGGAATCTCCCGAGATACCGTGTCGTAGTCCCAAACGTAAATGTGCAGGGGGGGTCTCTCGGAATACCGTTCCGTAGTCCCAAAGTAAATATGCAAAACAGGGGGATCTCCCGGAATACCATTCTGTAGTCCTAAAGTAAAAAAGTAGGGGGGTCTCTCGGAATACCGTTCCATAGTCCCAAAAGTAAACACACAACTTAAAAATTAGAATTCAACAGCTACAGCACGAAATCCTATAATTTAGACTAAGTACAAATTAAGGAAAAATAGGAAAATTCAATAAACATGCTGCCCGGAGTTCAAATAAACAGTTAAGGCAAGTAAACATGCTATTCTAACCTAACAGAATGCTACAAATGCTGATATGACTCAAATAAGAAGGAAAACAACAGGTTATTACTTAGCAGAAATCACGTTTTTACAACAATTAGCCCGTGTACGTACTCATCACCTCTCGTACACGGCGCTCACATATCAAAACAGTACCAAATCCTAAGGAAAGTTCCTCCACACAAGATTAGGCAAGCCACTTACCTCGAACCAATCTTAATCAATCCACAACAATGCTCTTTCCACAAAAATCCGACTCCGAATGGCCCAAATCTAGCCAAAATCAATTATATATCGTAAATATAACTACAAGGAACTAATCTAGCTACTGAAATCAAAGCTAAAGCAAGAAATTGGAAATCGCCCTAAAAAGTCTCCCCGGCTCACGTCTCGGAATCGAGTAAAAGTCACAAAATATATGAACACCCATTCACTCATGAGTTCACAAGTACCAAAATTATCCAAATTCGATGTCTAAATCTCAATCAAAACTCAAAAAATCGGTTGAAGAACTCTTCCTCATTTTCCCCAAATTTCTCACCCAATTTCCTTAATCTGATGAAGAAAAAAACTACTCCATCCGTTCCAGTTTATGTGAACCTATTTCCTTTTTGGTCCGTTCCAAAAAGAATCACCCCTTCTAAATTTGGAAACAATTTTGGTTATACTTACAATTCTACCCTTAATGAGAAGCTTTTATAACCACACAAATACTCTAGGCCCCTTTTTGAATTGCTTAGGACCACAAATTCCAAAAGTCTTCATTTTTTTCTTAAACTCCGTGCCTAGTCAAAAAGGTTCACATAAATTAGAACGGAGGGAGTATAAATTAATGAAATAAAACCAAAACGAGTTAGGAATCACTACCCCAAAGCTTCATCTGAAAATCCCTCGAAAAATTGCCTAATTCTGAGCTATCAAGTCCAAAAATGAAGAATGAAATCAAACCCTCGCACTTAGCCCTTTATCTGCCATTCAAAGTGCTTCTGGGGGCCTTCATCCACATCTGCGGTTCCGCACTTTAAAAAATCCATCGAAGGTGCGAAGGAAACTTTAATAGGCTGGGACCACATCTGCGAGCACAACGCCGCATCTGCGAGCCCGTTCCTGCGGTCCTCTACCGCTTCTGCGTATCCACTTCTGCGGACCAATAGCCGCACCTGCGCCCCCAGCTGGACAAGGCCAAAACCTCTTCTGCGGATCTATGGCCGCTTTTGCGGCTCGGCATATGCGGCCCAAAGTGCGCAGGTGCGATTACACCAGGTACAACAACTTCAACAATTTCACAAGTCCTAAACTCAATCCGTTAAGCATTTGAAACACACCCGAGGCCCCCGGGACCTCAACCAAACATACTAACCAGTCCTAAAACACCATACGACCTTAGTCGAGCCCTCAAACCACATCAAACAACGCTAAAATTACGAATCATCCTCTGATTCAAACTTAAAGATTTTAAACTTCCAAATTCGACAACTGATGTCGAAACCAACCAAACCACATCCGATTAACCCCAAATTTTGCACACAAGTCATATTCAACCCTACAGACCTACTCCTACTTCCTGAATCGGAACCCAACCCCGATATCAAAAAGTCCATTACTGGTCAAACTTTCCAAAACTTTGACTTTCGCCATTTCAAGACTAGATGAGCGACAGACCTCCAAAACATAATCCAAACACGACTAAGTCCAAAATCACCTAACAGAGCTAACGGAACTCCATTCCAGAGTCGTCTTCACACCGTTCCGACTGCAGTCCAAATCCTAAGACTTAAGTTCCCATTTTAGGGTCTAAGTGTCCCAAAATACTCCAAAAACAAAAATGAAACTTCCCAGCAAGTCACAATAGCAAAAATAGATACGGGGAAAGCAGTTAATAGGGGATCGGGGCTATAACTCTTAAGATGACCATTTGGATCGTCACAATAATTATCCTTTGCCTCGTATAGATATCATGTTTTATTGGTTACGAGGAGCTGCCCACTTTTCAAAGATTGACCTCTGTTTTGGTTATCATCAGCTCAGAAACAAAGATGAAGATATTTCTAAGACTACTTTCAGAACTCGATACAGGCACTATGAGTTTCTTGTGATGCCTTTCGGACTGACTAATGCTCCAATTGCATTCATGGATTAAATGAATAAGTTGTTCAAGTCGTTTCTGGATAGATTTGTAATAGTATTTATCGATGATATCCTGATATATTCTCGTAGCCAAGGAAAACATGAGAATCATCTTAGGACTGTGTTGCAGACATTGCGAGACCATTGGCTTTATGCTAAGTTTCGAAGTGTGAATATTGGCTAGACTCGGAAGCATTTCTGGGGCATGTTGTATCCAAAAATGGAATTATGGTAGATCCTAAGAAAACCGAAGTGGCCCAGACCTACTTCTCCTACAGTTTCGTAGCTTTTTAGACTTGGCAGGCTATTACAGGTGTTTTCTGCAGGATTTCTCCAGAATAGAAGCGCCCCTAACCAATCTAACACAGAAAAATGCAATGTTTCAGTGGACGGAGGAATGTGAACAGAGCTTTCAAAACTCAAAAGATGTTTGACAACTGCACCAATATTAGCCTTACCATCAGGTTCGGGAGGATTTATAGTATTCATTAACGCCTCGAGGGTGGTATTAGGATGTTTCTCATGCAAAATGGTCGCGTTTTATCTTATGCTTTGAGACAATTAAAAAATCACGAGCAAAACTATCCTACACATGCCTTGGAGATTGATGCAGTGGTATTTGCTTTAAAATTTTGGAGGCATTACCTATATGGAAAAACTTGTAAGATCTATACTGACCATAAAAGTCAGAAGTATATCTTTCAGGAGAGAGATATGAATCTTCGGCAGCGTCGGTGGATGGAACTACTCAAAGACTATGATTGTTCATTTTTGTGTCATCCTGGAAAAGCCAATGTGGTGGCTGATGCATTGAGCAGAAAATCTATGGGGAGTTTGGCACATATAGCTCCTGCAAAGAGACTTTTGGCGAAAGATATTCAGAGACTAGAAGATATAGGTATCAGATTTAATGTCGAAAATTTAGAGGCAATGTTGGCTTGTGCTCAAGCTAAGTAATCATTAGTTGAGCGCATTAAGGCCAGCCAATATGAGGATGAGCGATTATGCAAATAGAGAGATGAGGCCTTAGCTGGTAAAAGCAAGGATATGATTGTTGAAAGTAATGGTGTTCTTCGAATGGTTGATAGGCTATGTGTAGCAAACGTAGATGGGTTGAGACAAGCTATTCTTGAAGAAGCTCACAACTCTAGATACACTATACATCCTGGATCCACAAAAATGTACCATGACCTGAGGCAATTTTATTGGTGGGAAGGTATGAAGAAAGATGTTGCTAACTTTATTTCTAACTGTTTGACTTGTCAGCAAGCCAAGGCTGAGCATCAGCGACCCGCAAGACTGTTACAACAAATTGAGATTCCGAAGTGGAAATGGGAAAGAATTACCATGGATTTTATGATTGGACTACCTCGTACCCTTAGAGGTTATGATTCGGTGTGGGTAATTATAGATCGACTGAAGAAATTGGCACACTATTTGCCAGTGAAGACTACATATGGTGAAGTGAGGTACGCACAGATATTTATGAACAAAATTGTCTGACTTCACGGAGTTCCAGTATCCATCATCTCTGATAGAGGATCACAGTTCACTTCACGCTTTTGGAAATCTTTTCAAGAAACCTTCGGTACACGAGTAGATCTTAGTACTGCATTTCACCCACAGATAGACGGGAAGTCTGAACATACTATACAGATCTTGGAGGAAATGTTGAGAGCTTGCATTCTTGAATTTGGAGGTAGTTGGGACGCTTATCTACCTTTAGCTGAATTTGCTTACAATAACAGCTTCCAGCCCAGTATTCAAATGGAACCATACGAAGCACTGTATGGTAGAAGATGTCGTTCTCCTATCGGATGGTTTGAAGCTGGTGAGACTAAATTATTGGGTCCTAACTTAGTACAAGAAGCTATGGACAAGGTCCAGTTGATCTGACAGAGATTGCTCACAGTTCAAAGCAGATAAAAATCTTATGCAGATAAGAGAAGTAGATACTTAGTGTTCGCAACCGGAGATAAAGTATTCCTACGAGTCTCTCCTATGAAAGGTGTGATGCGATTTGGGAAAAGAGGCAAGTTGAGCCCAAGATTTGTGAGACCTTATGAGATACTAGACTGAGTGGGAGCTGTGGATTATTGTTTGGCACTTCCTCCTGAGTTGTCATTTATTCATCCAGTATTTCATGTCTCAATGCTAAGAAAATGTATATCAGACTCATCTTAAGTGCTTGAAGCACCGACTATACCGCTTGTT
The DNA here is from genome assembly GCA_005239495.1 of Nicotiana undulata. Lineage (NCBI taxonomy): Eukaryota > Viridiplantae > Streptophyta > Magnoliopsida > Solanales > Solanaceae > Nicotiana > Nicotiana undulata. Next base: position 74,080 of record ML262286.1, read on the forward strand.
GAGAAGTTGTCTTACGAGGAGGAGTCGATGACTATTGTTGATAGATAAGTAAGAAAACTACGGTCAAAAGAAATATTTTTCGTGAAATTCTTATGGAGAAATCATACAATTGATGAAGCTACGTGGGAAGTGGAAGATGTTATGTAAGTCAAGTATCTTTGCTTATTTCAGTCTACAACTACGTACTAGAATTAAATCCGGGGATCAAATTTCATAAGGTGGGGAGAATGTAATATCCTATATATTAATAAGGACATATAAGTCTTTAACTAAAGCTAATAAAAGGAAAATAGGAGAATGGGATAAAGCCCATTAGAAGGAGAAACCAGAAAAGGGAAAAAGGGAAAGTGGGAAAAGGGACGCAGCAAAGTTGTTGCTAAACAACAGAAGCTAAACACTAAGAAAGAAAGAAAAAAACCATAGATGAGGAAACAAAGGAGGAGGAGGAGGAGGAGGAGGAGAGAGAAGAAGAAGAAGAAGAACAAAGAGGCTGGAACCAAACCTTGAGAAATTTTAAATACGCACTGGTTCTTACGGGTGATACTCTAATTTCTCAACTGGGTTCTTTTCTTCTGGTAATTCATTTTATCTCAGTTTATATATTTGAAGTGTTTCACAAGGTGTAAGAAATTTAATAATAATATGAGTTATTCTGGGCAAATTATGCAATTGGAAGTCGGCTAAATGCTACTATAGCATAAATTCACTTGAAAAAAGAAGGGTATTGATGTAATTGTACTTAAACGAGTATCATTATATATGATCTTTGTTAGGTGTAAATTAAGTTATGGTATAGGGATCGAGTTTTGGTGTTTAACTGTATTGCAATGGACAATATCGAATTTGAGTTTGAATGTGGTAAGTCTAGTATTGAGTTCAAAAGATAAGTACCAATTAAGAAGGAACATTATGGATAGTAATGTCATTTCAGTTTCAACTTATGCACATGATTAAGTAAATTGAATAGTAAATGGAATAAATCATATAAATACCTTTTTATTTAAAATATTTTGGACAAATTCAAATTACTCATAGCATGGGTAAATATAATTTGACGAATTGATGATAAAATATAAAACTCGGAGGATTGGGTATTCTAAATTAGTGATGGATTTAGCCTAAATGAGGCAATTAACACAAAATCAGTGTTGATTTGGTTATATATTGTCTGAACAATGTTGTACAGATCGTTCGAAGTGACGAGTTTGGTATTTCGCACGAGTACTATGAGTAGTAATCTTAGCGCAATTTTTTTTTTCATAACTTGCATGATTTACACATAATTTTCAATTTGAATATGTTACCGATTATTTTGAGTTGCATATGGGACAAGTCTTTTACTCGATATGATACCGAAATAGTTATTTGAGATGGTTACCGTTATTTTAAATATTGTTGTTGTCACTAGATATGTTTTACCGTTACTTGAATTTACTGTTATCGAAATAAAATTACATGATTTGATAAGAACTGAAATGCCCTATATTATTTTAACATATTTTCCTATGAGAATACACGGATACAGAGACAAGTATAAATGGGAGTAGAATTTGAAGGATCATCGTAACTAACGGAGGGTTTGTTAGACCTGGTGCACCTTGTAATTATCGATTACCGTTATAACCCTCGCTAGTGAGAAGGTAGAACTAGCATATCGTTACCGATTTCCCTCGAGTAGGGACTACCGTTATATTTTACTTCTTGCGAAGAAGTCCAAAGTTATACTGATTACGTGATCCATTCATTGAAACCTCTCAAATATGAATCTTGATATTATACAATGTCTACCGAGCTTATTACTGAATGGTCGATTGAATTATATTACATGAAAAAAAAAGCATGACGAGACTGAAATTTATTTATTATTTCTGAAAGGGTATTCTTATAATTTTATACTAGCATGTTTTCTAACTTGTCCCCAATAAAAACAGTTGTGGTTAAGTGTTATCACTCACTGAGCTAGCGACTTATTCCCCGTTAAATGTTTTTTTACAGAGACAGCAGTTGACGCGGGCGAGAATTTCGTTAATTAGAGCGCACAAGTTTATAGTTCTTGGTGAGCCTCACACGTGTTCACATGGGCAGAGATTTTATTTATTTTTATGGTCTTTTTTTGAACTCTTAGAGTCGCTCCATAGTCATTCATTTAGTTTTATGAGTATTCTTTTGTTATTATAGATTTATCTTGAGTATTGCGCTTTATTATCAAAGTTGGAGATAAATTAGTATTTCTAATTGTTAATGGGTGGACTATTAATGGTCAATATTTGTTTGGGTTAATTGATAAAGTTATCGTTGTTTTGTTTGATATTAGGATATTTGATTGTTGATTTGGGACAGGAAAATTTTTGGATAGTCCCAAAAACAGGGGAAACTATCTCCGTTTTTTCTATAAAATATTGGTAATCTTACTTAGGGGAACTTGCTCCTAAGTGCCGGTCATGATCCTAATTTGGGTCGTGACAGTTATCGAATCCCTCGATACCGAGCTCATAATCCATCCTAAAACTATTGTGTTCCTCAATCCCACTAGTGTCCTAGCTCTGTATCAACATCCCCCTTTTTTAGAGTTCCTTCGACTAACACTAACTTATTTTTCTCAAGCAGCTGGATTTCCATCGCTCGACTCCAGGTAGTATAATTCTCAGAGTCGGTTAATTGAATTGATATTATCGGAGCTCTAGTTGTGTCCGAAGGATGAAGGAACAGTGGATGATTGTGATCTAAATCAGTTTTGCATTGATGAATTTTCAATTCTGCAACTCAATCGGAACTCGAAAGGAGTAATTGAAGCAAAATCTTAGAATCTACTAAGCTAACTCACAAATGCAGTTGATAGCTCTGATACCATATGAAGATTTGAGCTTAAATAGAATCTACCATTAGAGAAGAAGAATAGAGAAGAGAACATTTTAGAGAGAAAAAGTATTTTGTATAGAAATGTATATTATATGTATCTTTACATCTTAGTTACACATATGCAGTAAAAACTATCCCTTATGACAATTATCATTTTACGTTTAAAAGTAACTATCACTAACCGGCTTAGTTAACAATTAACAAATTTTCTTCTTCTATACAGTGCAGGTTATGTGATTCCTATTTCCAGAGATTGTCAGAATTTATTGTAAATTATGACCATTGCCGGAATTTTTGCAAATCAATTTTGTTGATGTTCCGAATTTGTGGCCAATTATGATATTAGTCAGCAATTCTGCATGAAAAAATATAAGAAATTCTAACTACCATACTTAAAGATTTCTAACCAATAATAAAAAAATCTTAATGGGTTAACTTTCAACGGCGGCACCAAATGATTTTATTTGTGCAAATTGCCCTATATTGGATGAGTGGATTTATCTTGAATTGTATATAATGGGGACGCTCAGCCCAAACACAATGATAGATATCAGATTTTTGAGGAGTGGACCTGGACATAGAGTGGGCTTAGCAATTTTTAATCTGAAACTCAAATTAATTCAAATAGTTGTCTATTCAACTGTTTTAATTATTGAGCAAAAACCATAAGTTGACGGTATTTAATAAAATTTAACAGAATCATGGCAGTAATAAGTAATTAAGAAAATAACATCTAAGTAATTAACAAAAATGGCACTTAATTAATGTCAATCTTAAAGAGAATCGTAACGTTTTTTGCTTATTTGTAGGAACTAATTTATTATTTATCCGTAAATCCTGCGAATCTATTCCAGTTGTTTTTGTCTATTTTAAGGGATTTCTCTTTTAAAATTCATCTTTCTATTTAGACTCTCTTTTTTTTTCTCCCCTTCATCATTTAACAGAAATTATACATATTCATTCAAGATTCTAGGAGTCAAGTCACTAACACACTAACTCTCCTATTTTCTGGCCTTTTATTTTTCTTTTAATTTTGTTTTTAGGTGAAATAAATTAATATAATATTTACATAATATTCATAGTATAATAACACTATATTCTTTTATACAAATATATATATATTGATGGAACCTAAAGAGTAATGGTGAAATACTTTGATGAAATATTTACATTATATCCACACTATAAATTCAGTAATAATAAGAAAAGAGTTTCATAATTGGACCTTGAACCCGTTTCATATGATGGGAGTCGCCGGTGTATTGGGCGCTGCTTTGCTATGCGCCATTCATGGTGCTACCGTAGAAAATACTTTATTTGAAGATGGTGATGGTGCAAATACATTCCGTGCTTTTAACCCAAGTCAAGCCAAAGAAACTTATTCAATGGTCACCGCTAACCGCTTTTGGTCCCAAATCTTTGGGGTTGCTTTTTCCAATAAACGTTGGTAACATTTCTTTATGTTATTTGTACCAGTAACCGGTTTATGGATGAGTGCTCCAAAGGGAACTTTCTAAATTTAGAAATATAAATAGTTTTAATCATTCCTTATAAGCTGAATCTTTGCTATTTGAAGAAGTATGAAATAGGTCAATATCTCCTATTGAGTCACGTGAAGATGTAGTTTTTCATTTCACCAGGCCCGTGAAATGATTTGACTTCCACAATTCAATAAGATTGGGATAAATTATATTAAATATTAATTAATATGTTAGATAAATTAATATTAGCGATGGGGTCTTACTAANATTTTTTCTAGCATAATATTGGGAAATCTCATTGCTATTACTCAAACAAGCATGAAACGTATGCTTGCATATTCGTCCATAGGACAAATCCGATATGTAATTATTGGAATAATTGTTGGAGACTTAAATGATGGATATGCAAGCATGATAACTTATATGATGTTCTATATCTCCATGAATCTAGGAACTTTTGTTTGTATTGTATTATTTGGTCTACGTACCGGAACTGATAACATTCGAGATTATGCAGGATTATACACAAAAAAATTTATTTTATTGAAGGAATATTAAAATTATATAAAACTTTTACAATATAATATATTTTAAATACATTAAATATATATTTTGCTAAAAAAATAAAACTGTCCAACATAAAAACAAAATATTGAAAAGAACTACCTGAAATCCCCTTTGTATAAATATACTTTTGAGGTATAGTTTCATTATAAAACATCTTATAAATAAGGTATGTTTTTAATTCAAATGTTGTTATGTATTATTTTTGGTATATTATAAGTATAAGTATATATAAATGTTTATATTTAAAATGTCGTATTTTAAAACATACATGGTGTATAAAATATTTGGAAAAATTTGCCATACTGATGAGCAATGACAACATTTGGATTTTTAAGCATTAATAGCTTAAAATAGGGTGAATGGAAAATAGAGGGAAAAATAAAATATGTGAATAATATTTTAGGTTCCCTCCTTGATTGTCCCACATGGGAAGAGGAAAATATTTTTGATGGGTATATAAGCAATTGCTCTTCTTCTAGCTTATAAAGTATTGAGAAGAAGGCAAGTCTCGCGCCGTCGTCGTCGTCGCTCGGCTCGACCTCGGCCTCGGTCAATTGATTGATTAATTTTTTGGACCAAATTTATTTGTTAATAGTAAATATTAACATAAATATTATTAAATATTTGGTTTAATAACAAAATATTAATATTAAAATAAATATTAATATTAAATCCATTTGAGTTATCCAATATTTAGTTTTCTGTTTTTGTAACAGAAAATTAACTACCCTTCAATTTTTCACTCTTTATTGTTGAGTAAATAGCCAATTATGTCATGGCATTTATTCTATGGCCGTTTTGCAAAAACAGTCATTCTGAAGAGTTGCATCTCTTCAGATTTCAGCCCAACTTTGGCTATAAATACAAGTCCATTCTCTCAAATTTTACATACTAATTTCTGAGTTCTCCTCCTTCCGTCTGCATCTTTTAACTTCAAAGAAAGCAACAGTAAGAGTGATTTGCAACCGAACTTTGTGTTCGCTGAAACACTGGGGTTTGAAGTACGACTACATCAGTGTGTAATTCATTCTATCCTGGGAGGAAATAATCCATAACCTTGGGTACTAGGAGGGGATTAAATTCCTTAAGGAAACACTGTGAATTCAGTGGGCCCGAATTGATTTTGTTATTTCATTTACATTTCTGTTTAAATTTTTTTTTTCTCTAGACTTGTTTTACAAATACAGATTACTAACAACAACATATCAGAAAGAAATTTTATTCTTGAACACTTGGTCGTGCGGCAAGTGATGATACTATGTATAATACACCAAATTATATATCATTGAAGAATAAAAAGTATGAGAAGAAAGAATATTTGGTTTTAACTCGTGTGTCGGTAATTTAGTGATGAGAAGAACTTCTGCTGAAATAAGGGAAGACACGAATAAAAGAAAATATGGCAAGTAAACATAATTCCTTGTTTTTAGGAAGAGTTAGAAAATAAATATGTTATTAAATACTAGTACTTTATTTATCTATGTTGCATTTGTAATAAAATGTGCTATTATTGGAATAATCCAAATATAGTAACATTAATATAAATACTATTTTATAAGAGCCCTACAATGTAAAAATCTCCAAATTTTATAAATTCTTATGCATACTTGATGATTTTATAAATGGCATATAACATGGAGTAAATTATTACATTGCATGAAATAAGTATTTAATCGAGTTGTGTCAAAATCAAAACAAAAAAGGTGAATTTAGCATGCTGTTGTTATACGTTTGACCAAGAAAATCTCGATTAGGAATATTACATACTCCCTCTAATGTTAATGTATGCGTAGTGTTAATTTCCTTCTAGTATGTTTAAAAAAGAACCACACTTTTATACTTCTAGTTAATATAGTGTATTTTTTTTCCTATTATATTGGGGGTAGGAAAGGAAAAAATAGGGAAGGAAATTATAAGACCGGAAATCGAACTCCTACCAATAACATGATAATTTAAGTAGTCAACCAACTAGCTATAAGATTTCCCTTATTTCCATTATACCTTTAATGACACTTTCTCAAAACACGGCACGTTAAATATTACAAATTCAATCGACATTTTAGTATGTTATTACCTCATAATTTAATACCACAAGAACTTCTTATTCTTTTTTTTCTTTTTTTTTGTGTATTTCAAAAGTCAAAACATTATACTCGGTCAAACTAGGAACGGAGGGAGTCAGTGGCGGCTCAACCCTAAAGCTACAAAAGCAATGGCTTTAGGGCCCCAAAAAATTAAGGCCTCAAATTTATTCAATTATATATAGTATAAATAAGTATGCATTTATTATTAGTGATAAATAAATTAGTTTTAAATTTTGTATAAAAAATGTAGATTATTAAATTTGCATTTACTTCCTATTTTTTATTATTCTTTTTGGTGGATGGGCTCAACTTCTTAATTTTTGTCTAGCTCACTTCAACTTGAATCAATTTTGTTAATAACTATGATTTTGTAGAATCTTCTTCTATTTTTTAAGTGCTTTTTCAATCTTAATAAGGCCACATCTTGTTTCCCTATCGTTATCTTGGGGTATGACAGAAGTGGTGTACTTGACATCATTTTATATAGTAATGAGAAAAGTAGTATTGCTTATCCTAATAAGGTCAGACCATAGTTTTGTGAATTAATTAGGACCACCACCAAAGGGAAAAGAATGGCCCTAATAGATTGAGGTTGACATGCCACCTTCACCACCTTATCAATATAAGATAGTATAAGTTTCTTGAATCTTTCCAAACATAGAAAGTTTCAAAAGTAAACATCGGATTATGATTCCCAAAACTCTTTTAAATATTCTTCAAAATCCTCCACCTTCTTGTGCTTCTTCACTAGGCGACCACCTCTTTTTTTGGTATTCAAACTGTCCAGGTTAACTGTATCAATTTTTGGTGAACGTTGACATCTCCGTTTGTTAAATAATTTTAAATTTTGAAGGCTTATTCGGTCTTATCGTTTTTTGTTTTGTTTTTTGTAAGTCAGTGCAGATATTTGTATATACTCCGTTTTGCCTATATAATAGTATTTCAGTATTTACAAATGTTACAATTTAGTATTTTCAAATATTGGTTTGCTCATCAACATTTGCAAATATTGAACTTTACTATTTGAAGTATTACTGATATTTATAAAAATTGTTTGAGAAGCGTTACTTGTGCAATAATGATTTTCATTCACAGTATTTAACTCTTTCCGTGTAATATAAAATTTATATCCAGACACATCTTAATTGGTAGATACAATTTTTCAACTTCAATTTTAAAAATATTGTCCAAATGCTACTTAGAAACTTGTTTGGTTTATCTTAAATATACTCACATTGTCACGCCCCAAAACCAACCCGATCGTGATGGCGCCTATCGTGGAACTAGGCAAGCCGACACACTCTCAAACAATTTGATTTTTCATTAAAATTAAGATAATAACCTTTTTCAAACTGAAATTCTGAACAAAAAGACAAATTCAAAACCAAAAATGCAGAAAATAAGACCCCAACATCGGGTGTCACTAAGTCATGAGTCAATACTACATCTGTTCTGAAATATAATAAGACATCATAGTCTATGAATAGTCAAAATACACTAAAAGGAAGATAAGGAAGGAGAAAGGCGGGACTGCGGTCGTTGGGAAACTACCTCGCTATCTCCGATGAAGTCCGCGACTGGAATAGTCAACAGCCGCTACCGTGCCCTGATATACCTGGACCTGTACACAAGGTGAATGGGGTAATGTGAGTACACAAACTCAGTAAGTAACAAGTCCAAACTATGGATTGATAGGAAGTGACGGACTAAACCTCAACAGATCACAAAATTAAACTATACAGTAAAGTCGACATGCTTTTCGTTCAAGTATTCAGCTCAGGAAGTAAAGTAAATGCAAACCTGAATAATGCAAGGTAATAAGCTCAACATATCTCTAAGTACGAATGCGCAGAATGCATGAAAATGTACCATGTACCTCAACTCTCAAATGCAGTCAATCAAGGGCCAGTATATAACAATACAGACATAGGGAAGTTCAATTACAATATAGGACAAGGAACTACTACTACTCAGCTGAATTTACAAGGGCTTCAGACTCTACCAAGTTTGTTCGTAAATTGTGAGACCTAAGCAACCTAGTGCTCTGATACCAACTTGTCACGACCCAAATTTTCCAACCTTAGGGATCGTGATGGCGCCTAACACCACACTTTCTAGGCAAGCCAGTTAGAATTCGAGTAGCTAATTTCCTTTGATTATCTTCTTAAGCATCAATAAATAAATCTAAAGTAAACTTAATTTAAATGATTTCCAAAGATAAAAATAATAAACAATTGAATAAAAACGAATCACGAACTAATTATATAAATAGATCTAGAACTACCCCAGAGTCTGGTGTCACAATTCATGAACTACTAAATAATACTACAAATAATGGGATAAAAGAAATAGGGTAACTGTTCTGAATATGATAAAACAACGTTTATGAAAATAGGAGAAGACTCTCAGGATCTGCGAACGCCGACAGACATTCCTCGTGTCTCCGAATAAATGAATAGTCGCTCTAAATATCTCTACTGATGGTCGGTACCTGGATCTGCACAAAAGAGTGCAGAGTGTAGTATCAGTACAACCGACCCCATGTACTGAGTAAGTGTCGAGCCTAACCTCGACGAAGTAGTGACGAGGCTACGGCGGGGCATTAACAACATATAACCTGTGACAATAATATATACAATAACGCAATAAAACACTTCTACACGACAAGAAAAGAAAGAAAAAAAATATAACTGAGACAATAAATATAATGCAAGAAGGAAATCTAAACGAATAATTAAGTACTGCAACAACAATGAAATAACTCAGCTGCCTTTTCCAGGCCTGAGCTATAACCAACTCTCAAAAATAATTTCCAAGTTTCCAACTTTAACTTTAAATAAAAGTAGTGCCAAAATATGAAAAATAGTAAGTTTTCAAATCTTTGTTTTTCTTTGAAAATCAGTAAAAATATAAATGTCCTCCCTTATCGCTCCTTGTTGCGGCGTGCAACCCGCTCCCACCTGTCCACCCTTATTGCTCATGTTGCCGCGTGCAACCCAATCCCACATGTGCACCCTTATTACCCCTTGTTGCCGTTCCCACCAGACATATCATATCAATTTATTCATATATTTCACAATTCAGGCCAAGCCTTTCACAATACTTTCATTTCCACAATTTCATACAGAAAACTGTATAGCTCGTAAGCTTTAACCAATATCATTTCACAATAAAACAAACCAGAATATATGTAAACACCGTAACGCTGTCAACCCAACTCAGTCATTATGTACCATGATAAAATCAAAATATCATCCAAGTCTTTTAATACACTTGCCACAACAATTGGCAACAATCAATTGAAACCAAACAACCATATAAACCTCAAGAATCATAAAACAGTGAAACATCATTCCTCATCACTTTCTCAATATTATCAACAATGGAACCAACAGGAACATATATATATATATATATATATATATATATATATATATATATATATTTAATTCGTGAAACTAATGCCAAACCGCTCAACCGTTTTGCACCACAAATCAAGCTAAAACAACCAATACTCCTTCCAAAATAACCACAACAATATCTAACAATAAAATAACAAGACCAAGTAGCCATAGAAATAATAATAGACATAGAACAATTAAGACAAGAATCAATTACGTTGGGAACGGGAGAGGGATCATGCTTAATAGGAAAATTGGGCAGTGCATAGATACTCGTCACCTCACCTATACACCACGCCCATACATTTCACATAGCAAACAAGTGGGAATTCCTATTCCCTCAAGTCAAAGTAATACCAAAGACTTACCTCAATTTCGCAAGCAATTCACTGCTCTAGCACCGCTTTTCCTTTAGAATTCTCTTCAAATCCGCTCGCATATAATCACAATTCGTTCAATGTTATCAATCATAGCCTAAAGGAATCATCTTTATTGAAAAGCAATGGTTTTCCTAAGTTTTCCCTATTAAATTTCAAAAATCGACCCCGGACCCGCTTCTAAACTCGAGGTTCAGATCAAAACCCATTTACCCAATCTCCCGCGAGCACAGATATACAATTGGTATTGGAATCAGACCTCAATTCGAGGTCCAATTCCCCAAAATTTGAAATTCCTAAGTTCTACCAAAAATCAAATTTTTACCATGAAAATTTTAGATTTTTCGTTGAAATCATTGTTAAAAGTTGTTAGGAATTTAAAGAAATTAGTTAGAGATCACTTACCAGTTATTTGGAGAAGTTTGGGTCTTTGAAAAATCGCCTATGCAGGTTTAGAGTTTGAAAAAATTGAAAAATGGGTGAAAATCCCGTCTAAAATCTTACTTAACAGGTTGCAGAAGTCGCATTTGCGACCCAGGGTTCGCATTTGCTACCCAGGGTTCGCATTTGCAACCCTCGCAAAAGCAAAGAAATACTTCGCAATTGCGAACAAGAGAAGGCTGGGAAAAAGTCGCATTTGCGACAAAAAGTTCGCATTTGCGAACTGGGCACATCAGAAAACCAGCATTGTTTTCCCGACACGAAAATGAGCATAACTTCCTCATACGATGTCCAAATCCGATGATTCTTTTTCCCATGGCTCCATAATTATGATACGGATATAATGGTCCAATATAAACTGAATTTGGAGCTCATTTTCTTAATGTTATATCATTTATGCTTGAAGAAACAACAATGAAACGTCAAAAACAAGCACAACATAGCCTAAACTTATCTGAAACTCACTCAAGCTCTCGGGGCTCCAAACCAAACATGCACGCAAGTCTAAAAACATCATATGGACTTGATCGTGCAATCAAATCATCAAAATGACATCAAAATCTACAAATTTTACCTCAAAACTCATGGTTTTCTCAAGAACACTCAAATTTTTCTAACTTTCCAACCGTATGTCCGAATTATATCAAATCAACTCCGATTCTCATGGAACTTCACAGATAGGACTTACATAACATAACAAACTTGTTCCGGGATCCAGAACCAAAATACGGGCCCAATATCATATATTTCACATATTATTTCATTTCTTTATTTCTTGAATTAACCAACAGAATAATTTTCTTCAAAAATTGTTTTCTAAGGCTTGGGACCTAGAATTCATTTTCCGGGCATACGCCCAAGTCCCCTATTTTATTGCGGACCTCCCGGTATCGTCGGAACACAAATCCAGGTCTGTTTACTCAAAATGTTGACCAAAGTCAACTATAATCAAGTTTTAACTCTAGAAATTACTATTTCTCATATTTTAACATATAAGCTTTCCAGTTTCACGCCCGGACTGCGCACGTAAATCGAGGTATTTTAAATTAGTCTTTTTATGGCTAATAAACCTAGAATTGGGTCTAAATTCTTAAAATGACCCTTTGGGTCATCACAATCTCCACCTCTAAAACAAACGTTCGTCCTCGAACGGGCAAAGAAGATTACCGGAATTAGCGAAAAGTGTGATATTTACTCTTCATGTCCGACTCGGACTTTCAAGTGGCTGCCTCAACGGCTGGCCTTTCCACTGCACTCGGACTGAAGGATAACTCTTAGATCTCAACTGACAAACCCGCTGGTCTAAAATGGCTATCGGATCCTCCTCATAAGTCAAGTCCTTGTCCAATTGGACAGAGCTGAAATCTAAGACGTGGGACGGGTCATCATGAAATTCTCGGAGCATAGACACGTGGAATACTAGATGAACTGCGGATAACCCTGGAGGCAACGCAAGCCTATAGCTACCTCCCCCACTCTATCAAGAATCTCAAATGGCCCGATATACCTAGTACTCAACTTACCTTATTCCCAAATATCATAACACCCTTCATGGGCGACACACGGAGCAATACTTTCTCTCCAACCATGAATGCCACATCACGAACCTTACGAACGGCATAACTCTTTTGTCTAGAGTGAGCTGCACGAAGTCTCTCCTGAATAATCTTGACCTTATCTAAGGCTTCCTGAACTAAGTTTGTACCCAATAATCGAGCCTCAACCGGCTCAAACCATCCAACTGGCGATCTGCACCGCCTACTGTATAACGCCTCATAAAGAGCCATCTGAATGCTCGATTGATAGCTATTATTATAAGCAAACTCCGCTAATGGCAAGAACTGATCCCACGAACCTCCAAAGTAATAACACAAGTGCGGAGCATATCTTCCAATATCTGAATGGTACGCTCAGACTACCCGTCAGTATGAGGGTGAAATGTTGTACTCAACTCTACTCGGGTACCCAACTCATGCTGAACTGCTCTCCAAAAGTGCGCAGTAAACTGTGTACCCCGATCAGAAATGATAGACATGGGCACCCCATGAAGGCGAACTATCTCCCGCATATATAACTCAGCCAACCGCTCTGAAGTATAAGTACTTTCCACAAGAATGAAGTGTGCTGATTTAGTCAGCCTATCCACAATGACCCAAATTGGTTCAAATTTCCTCTGAGTCCGTGGGAGTCCAACAACGAAGTCCATAGTGATACGCTCTCACTTCCACTCAGGAATCTCTATATGCTGAAGCAAACCACCAAGTCTCTGATGTTCATACTTTACCTGCTGACAATTTAAGCAACGAGCCACATACGCCACAATGTCCTTTTTCATCCTTCACCAATAATGCGGTCTCAAATCCTGGTACAATTTAGCTGCCCCTGGGTGAATAGAATACTTAGAATTGTGAGCCTCCTCAAGGATCAACTCACGAAGGTCATCAACATTAGGCACACATAACCGACCCTACATCCTCAAAACACCATCATCTCCAACTGTAACCTGCTTTGCATCACCGCACCGAACTGTGTCCCTAAGGACCATCAAATGTGGTCATCATCCTATCGCTCCCGAATGCGCTCAATTAGGGAAGACTGAGCGACTGTACAACCTAGAACACTACTGGGGGAAATATCCAACCTCATGAACTGATTAGCCAACGTCTGAATGTCTGAAGCTAACGGTCTCTCACCAACTGGAATATGCGCAAGGCTGCCCATACTCATCGCCTCTATTTTCTTAATAGTTGTTCATATCCAATTACAGAATTATGAAACACCTTCACGTTAACAATAATCTCATTTCAAACCTTCACAATACTGATAACGAGATGCGATTCATGAAGACCTCATAATTATATACCCGAATTAACGTGTCTCATTTAATGCCACACGGGCGACACATACCTCGTAGGTTAAAGCTCGATAATTATAACACGGATTTGGTAAATTATGCACAGTTAATTAATTAATTTATTTCCTTATTTATTTATTTAATTATTATTGGTATTACTTTTATTATTATTTATTCATTTATTAAGATTATTATCATTATTTTTTTTATTTTTTTTATACATAAATTGTTGAATCAGCCTACCCGGCATGACTCCCTACCAGTACAATAACAAAATTTTAATTCAAAAGGGAGAATTTAAACACAAGAATTTTCATCACAAGGACCTCATATTACAATGTGAGGATCTCGGCCTCAATTCTGAATCACAAGCAACATGCGCATCGTGCCAATTGAAACATTCCATTTCCTTCTTTTAAATATTTTTCTATTAAACAAAATTACAACACGTAACGATGGACATAGCTATCCCCATAGAATTTCTCAATACAAGCATTCACAGAAGTAGATTTTTGAGTTACGAAGCTCACCCGAGAGTAGAGCATATTAGAAGAACTTTATTAGTTACGCATAATCGTATTAAGTTCAGGATATCATCACTTTATACTAATTACAAATTGTTCTTGTAATGGAACCATTTAAGGTAACGACCTCAGCCATACCATAGAATATACCAACATGCTGGGTTTCCACCTCTAGGAATCTGACCTCCACTTTCGACCGAACGAATTGTTTTCCTAGCCAGTCATTTAGTTGAGTTGTAACTGCAATGGGGCACGTAGCCTGAGTGCACTGATTAAATATGACTCTCTCAAGTCTAGGATAGTTTCTACCACTAGTCACAATAAAGTATCGACTTGCCCTAAGTCGCACAAAAATTTTACAATCATAATTGAGTCCTTTAATGAGTCTGTGGACTTGCTCTCTGGCTATATGAATCGAAGTAAGAGTATGACAAGATAACTTATCAAACCCGATGGCATGTTCTGACATTGTCATGGTGACCTGACACAATCGTTCAAACCCTAAGCGCCACACAAAAATGGAAGGTTCGAGAAACAAACTCGTTCAAAAGCGTTATGAGAACTGAGTCAAATAGTTGATGTTGCACTGGCTGGTCGTCCTCTTCGTAGGCTTGCCTCAACCACCGACCACAAATTTCTCCTTTACCATGATGACTCAACATCGCTGAGCTACCCCACTTATTCATGTATTCTTCGTTATTCCTTAGGGTAACTCTTATCCTTATTGATGCACAATGACCTTGGCACGAACCATATAGTCTAGAAGCTTGTCAACCAGTGTACTCCCTTTGGAGCACCCCAAAATCCGCAACCGTGACTTCCAAGCTGAGTAGACATTCTGTAGATTTAAAGTTGTCTATATAACTCATTTGGTACTGAGGTATATGGTTGTTAAGGAGGCAGACATATCGCAAGTCCCAACTTTATCTCTTGCCAAATCTCAGGCCTTATACATTCCAAGACAAAACCGATATAACACATGACCCCACAATCACTTCCTTGACAACTGACTTCCCCACGTGGCATGAAGTCATAGGTCACAATGCCTGGTAATCCACAATGTTAAACTTCACAGCTCATCTAAATCAACCCGGTTACTTTCAACTATTCCCTTGTTATGCAGTACTGAAGTAGCTATAAGTCCTTCTGGGATATGGGCTAGTACAACATGTACCGACTGAGCTAGAACCTCCACGTCTAGATCCATTTGAGACTGTACAATAGGTGCTGATATTCGAGCTTTAGACTGAGCTCTGCTTCTGCCTCTTCCCCTAATAGTAGCTGTCATTGGGGCTTCATCTCTTGTCCGGTTGTAAACGTTTTGCATGTCACGACCCAAAATCCCACCTTTCAGACCGTGATTGCGTCTAACGTTGAACCCGCTAGACAAGCCAACGTGCACAACACTTTGACATCTATAAAAAACGTAACAGTAATAAAGCCAATTAACTTTCCAACCTCTACTGGAATATCTCAATTTCCTTAACTTTCAACCTTTACCGAACATTTCCAAATCACTTCAAAAGTTTTTACAGCGGAAAAGTAATAATATTCCCCAAACGCATAATGAAATGATAAAGGTAACAACATCGCAAAATCCAAAAACCGGGGTGTCACAACCTCACGGACTATCTAAACCGAGTGCTAAATACAGAGTCAGAACAGAAATATACAATTGTCTTGGAACTAAGAGAAAAATAAGACAATGAGGAATCCGAATGTAGGA
>ML262289.1:0-28574 GCA_005239495.1 Nicotiana undulata
TTTATTTTATTTATTTTATTATTTCCAGAATTGTTTTACAAATACAGAGATATAACATAAATATCAAGAGGGAGGGTAACAGAAAGGAGGGATAGTTCTAAAACACACACACACACACACCTCTCTTAGGGAGAAGATGGTCCATCACCTCAGGCCCTGCACCAAAAGGGAGAAAGATCCTAGATTCTTTGTATTCATTTGCAGTTCAACTTTATCAAATAAACGCAGATCTATCTCGCACAAGATTGAGTGAATCCTTTCCTTTATTTACTTTCCATTACCATTTGATATTATTGAAGTTGTCGTCTTTTCTTATATTATGGAACTCAATCGAAACTATAACTGACTTTTACGTTCAACTATGTTAGTTTACTCATGTTTGTGACCTTTGATCTAGAATTAATTATCTTTGGCTGGGATTTATCCTCTATCTCCTCATTCGATTAGTTTAACAAAAAGGTTCAAAACTTTTTGGTCAAACAGCTACAAGCATGGATGCATAGGGAATTACACTCAAGTAACGATCCAATGTATTTCACGATTTTACAAATATGAGCAAGTTTATGTTAATTAGCCTCGATTAATAATTTTATATTAGCTTCTTCCAAAGACTAACAAGACTTCCTAATTGAATTATCCCTAAAACAATTAAGAGATTAAGCACAGACGAATATGACTACAAGTATTTCAATCCTATCCCTAGGTAGAATCTATGAAGTTAGGGTTAAAGGCTCAATTTCTTGTTAATTAATATTTCTCAACCCCAAATTATCTTTCCCAAAATTAATTCAAAGTAAATGGGCGAGTCCTAGGGTTGACTAATCCCTTTAGAAACATTAACGAACAAGAATAATTAAAGAAACAATAATGCACTTCATAATAAATAAAAATCATTCAATACATAAGCACAACAAGATAATTAACTCATGCTTTAAATATAAATATTTTCATAAACATTCAAGCGTTTGGAAAAAATACTACACACTTAAATATTCAATACAAAACAAGAAAATGAAGAAATGAGCATAGATGAGTATGAAATTCTCAACCAAAAGCTTCAAATCTTAAAGACCAAGTGTGTGTGAAAGAACCCTAGCTCCAAAACTTGTCTTCTCTAGTTAAGGGACTGCAAAATAAGCCAAAGATCTCCCCAAAGATCTGCTAGGTCGTGTATTAAATGACTTGGGGGTAAAAAACGTGAAATTCCAGAACTATCTAGTTTTTTCGCTCAGTTGTTCTTCGCATTCGCAACTATACCTTCGCGTTCGCGATTATACCTTCGTGTATCGAAGGTTTGCTTCCTCCAGCTTCGCGTTTGCGTATAGCACTTCACGTTCGCGAAGTTTTGTTGTCTTGATGTTCCGTGTTCGCGAAGGGTAATTCACTGGGCAGTATTTTTGTTTGTTTTTAGCTCCTTTTTGACTCGTTTTCACATGGTTTCTTCACCATCACTTCTAAATCACATAAAACCTGTAAAATAGAAGTAAATGACATTAAACACACGATTTTATCGATAAAACATAGCAAAAATCTAAGGACCCGTTTGGCCATAAGTTTTGCCAAATTTATTTGGCAAACTCACGTTTCGCCATAAATTTTGCCCACATTTTGGCAAAATCTCAAATCCCAAACTTCAAATCCCAAAATCACCCCAATTGCTGATTTTGGGCCAAAATCCCAAAACTTGAGAATTTTATACATGTTTTTCCAAAATAAAGTTGGAAAATATATTTTGAAAATGTATGTCCAAACACATTTTCATCTTCAAACCAAACTTCACCCAAATCAAACTTTTCAAAACAAATTTGGGAATCTATGGTCAAACGCAAGCTATGTTTAAAGACTAAATAAGTTGGTAAAATACCCACTTATCAAACCCTAAACTTAATCTATTGGTTGTCCTCAAGAAATTCAACAAATAAGAACATCCTTCAATAAAATCATCAATTAAGCTCAATGACATACCAAACATCATTTCAAGTAAAAAAGGTTCACATTAAACATAATCTAGTGACTTCGGTTGGTACCAACAATTAATCCAAAGCATATGAATTGCCAACAACTTTTCACAAATTTCATTTCAATTCAAGTTCTCAATCACCACATTAATCAAAGTGGCAACCAAGTCATGACACTAAATCTTCAAAATTTACGTCATTATCACAAATAATTTTCTTTTGTTCATTCCTCCCAATTGGAGATTGGATTAAGTTCACAACTCAAAATTTCATGCCCTCTCGCACTTAAGAGGGAATCCCGACTTATAAATTATAATTTAAACACATATGGGTTATCAAATGAAAAGAATTAACTCTCTCCCTCTAACAAAGATATTCAAATGTACAAAAGTAGTATCATAGGCTTGCCCTTCATGTATTTTTCCACTAATATAGATACACTTGGTTCAAAATCAAGTAGGACTTAAAGGGTTGTAATGTAGGTTTTTGGCTAAGGTAGGGCACAATTAGGATAAGAGTGGCTCAAAACCTCCCTAAGCACTACAATTTACAACAATTAAAGCACACTTCCTTCAAAAACTTTTTACATCCTTTCTTCACTTTTCATTTCACACCTAATCTTCCCTTTATTCACAACTCCTTATTTTTCCTTCCTTTATATTTTATTTTTTCAAGGAAGGTTCCATTTTTTTTTTATTACCTTTCACCTTTTAAGCACCTTCCACGTCACAAATTTTTCAACCTTCATCCCCAAACTTAGGCTTTTAGCTTATTTTTGCACTTTCAAAGTACATAAGGAGATAGGATGCCAAAAGATAGATCAATAAAGAACGAAGGGTTAAAACCAATGAACCCAAACAAAATCATATATAGTCTAAAAGATTATTTAATGAATCAAAGAGCCAAAAATAAAACCTAAAAGTCACAACAAGGATTATCACTTCAATCATTTTTTATTTTAAAAAAATTGAAACTCCATATGCCAAGGTTTAAGTCATGTTGGTACCAAACAAGCCACCCATTGGTTTATGGATAAACAATCACACCCAATAACTAATTTATTCACTACTAGCTACTAAACTAACTAAAAAAATATTTACCTAAAGAAAAATAATTTAAACAATATTAATCCCTTAAGAAAGTTGTCACGCCATCCATCATAGGAAAAAGTCACCCGGTTCGACACGAATTATTTCCTTGGAACAAAACCACATCATAAAGAAAAAACAAGGATTTTAATTAATACTACTACAAGTAAATAAAGTAGCAAAATAAGAAGAAGAAAATAAAACTAATGCTAACATGCTAGAATTAAACTTCAAATTATTACTAATAAACTACAACGTCAACCAATTTACACAAGTTATCACAAAAAATAGTCATGCTCCAACTACATCATCACATGTAAATGAGTCACCCCCAACCTAAAGTGTTGCACTGTCCTCAATGCAACTAAACAAAACAAGATAAAATGAAGGAGGTGCTCCCTGAAACTGCATCACTCAGAGTTGGAGGTGGAAGGAAATTTGAGATCCTCCTCCTCCCCATCATCATCAGAGTCATTTGAATTGTAAAACGACCTTAGCTTATCCATCATCTTGTTAAGGAATTTCCCCTTTTTCTTTTCGTGCTCCCTGAACTTTCTCTGTCGCTTATCAATCCACCATTGTCGGCGGCTCATATTTTCCAACATGTTGTTCATGGACTCCATCTTTCCCGCTATTGCTTTTTGCTCTTTGACCACGTCATCCAGGGATGGTGGAACAGAAATGCCAGTAGATGTGCTAGCCCTAGGTGGGCCAGTAGGAAGGCCAGCTATAAGCTGCCTAATGTGTGCATCTACTCCATGTATCTGGCTGGATAGGTGGTGCATAGTGTGAGGGCCGGAGTGGTCCAATGGGGTCAAATGACCCTGGTGCAGGTGCAAAGGATACGAGGGAATCAGTGGTGGCCTCAGAGAACTGCCCAAATGAAGATGATGCAACATCAATCCTCCTCTTTTTATGCTTATTACTGGTTCCCCTTTTTAGCAATGGGTGGATCAACGGCTTTCCCAGACATTTCTCAATAGCATTTGGGTATTTTAACACCCCAGCATCATAGCATAGCCGAGTGACCAAGGATGGGAACAATAGGCTCTTGTACCTCCCATGGGTGGCTTCCTCGATTTCTCTAACAATTTGCTCCCCCACGTTCACGGGTAGTCTATCCATGATAGCATCAATTATCAGTGCCCTCTCTAGTGTCACATTAGTGTCATTTGTAAAAGGCACGACCCTTGCACAGATAATAGAGAGTCGCGTCTTTGCCTCAGCAGTGAAGTCATGAAAGTCAACTCCCTTGAGCACTGTCAACCACTTCAGGGTAGCCCCATCATGCAATTTTTCCACCAACCATTTATTTCCACCTGCATTTGTTCTGTCTTTGTAAACCTCATTATCGGCATTGGGAAGGCCATAAATGGCGTTGATCACCTCAGGGCTGAAATTGACTTGCACACCTCGCACAATAGTAACTAAGGTTCCTTGGAAGTCGGTCCTCAATGCGTTTGCATAAAATTCCAACACTACTGTGTGTTTGGCATCATTTGGTTGATCGACAAAAATAATCCACCTGCTTTCGGCCAATCTTGTGTAGAAGCTCGACATTTTAGCTTCAACCATCTACATGTTAATTCCCATTTCCCTGACAGTTATTTTTGGCAAGAGTTCATCATATTTCCATTCACATTCCGCAGATAAAAACCGATCATGATCGAAGGGTTCTTCTTGTTTGGCTTCGGGGACATGTTCTTGCTCAATTCACTGTGTTTCAAATCCATTTTATGCTCAAAGTACCTAAAAATAGACCGAAAATGTTAAAAGCTCATATAGACACTTAAAACAATGTATTAGAAAGTATTTAGGCCAAAGAAATGGGTAACAAAAGGTTCCTGGCAGAGATGTGCAAAGCTACTATTTTTTGCCATTTTTGTATAACGACTCGGTCGGTCGTTACGTAGAATCTGCATTTTATTTACTGTTATTGTCTTGTCATAGGTTGGTTATACTTTTCATGATGTGTTAGAGTCGGTAGGCACGAAATCAGAATGGTTATAGTGAGATTTGAAGCGCTTAGTCTCTAAAAAATAGCTTATAGTTGGAAAAGTCAACTGAGAGTTGACTTATTGGTAAATGACCTCGGAATGCAGATTTTATGGTTCGGATAGTTTTTTTAGGTGATTTGGGACTTAGGAGTGTGTTCGGAACATTTTTGTGATGTTCGGTGTAGAATTAGGCTTGAATTGGCGAAAGTTAGTTTTTGGTGATTTCCGGTCGGCAGTGGAAAATAGGCTATCGGGGTCGTAATGGAATTTCGATAGTTGGAACAGGTTCTTAATGTCATTTTGGATATTTTTGCAAAATTTCAGGTCAATTGGATGTGTTTTGGATAGTTTCGGCATCGTTGGTGGATTTTAGAAATTTCAAAGTTCATAGGCTTGAATTCGAGGTGATTTTAGTGTTTTGATGTTGTTTTTGGTGTTTCGAAGGCTCGACTAAGTTCGAATGATGTTATGGAATATTTTGGTAGGTTTGGTTGAGGTCCCGAAGGCCTCGGGTGAGTTTCGGGTGGTTAACGAATCGATGTTGGGTTTGGAACTTAGGCTGATTTGTTGGTGTTGTGTTGCAGAGAATTTGTGCATCGCGTTCGCGGAGGGTTAATCGAGTAAGCTGGGGATTTGTGCTTCGTGCTCGCGAAGGGAAGGATTCGAACACGAAGGTCTAGGGGGAGGATGCACTGCGTTCGCGGTCAGAAGTATGCATTCGCGAAGAGGTTCGAGCGGTTGGTGACTCTAGGGGTTTAGACTTATGCGAACACGTGGAGTGGACCGCGTTCGCGGAGGGCAGGCCAGGCCAGGCAAGGAATCGCGTTGGCGACCAGGTAAGTGCGTTCGCGTAGCGTCAATTTGGGCCCCAGGGATTTTGTGCTTCGTCAACGCGGGAAGGGGGCCGCGTTCGCGATAAAGGAATACCTGGGCATTATAAATAAGACCCATCCGCGACCTTTGCCCACTTTTCTTCCATTTTTGAACGGGAATAAAGCTTTTGGGGAGATTTTTGAAGAGGGAAGCGATTGTTCTTCATTGAGGTAAGAATTTTGGACTCCATAACTCGACTATATGTGATTAAGGACCAAATTAACAGTGTTTAATTAGGGAAAAACAATAGAAAAAGGTGAAATTAGGCCTTGAGTTTAAGAGACCTTCTAGGGTGATTTGAGGGGTCATTTGGACTCCGATTTCGACGTTCTTTATATGTACAGACTCGTTAGATGATGAGAATCTCTTTGGTATAAAATTTGTTGAGTTTCGAGATGCGGGCCCGGGGGTCGGGTTTTGGCTAATTTCGGGTTTTGTGCATAAAGTTAATATTTTTCAATTGGAATTCATTCCCTTAACATAATTTGATGTGAAAAATCTGAACTTGATAGATTTGGAGCACTCGAAAGTTGATTCGAGGGGCAAGCGTGTTGCAGAGTAGCTTTTCGGGCTAGTTGAGATAAGTAATGTCTTTAAATCCTGTCCTAAGGGTATGAAACCCCAGACTTTACATCCTTTCACGGATTTGGAGTGAGGCACACACTGGATGACGAGTGTGGGGCGTGCACAAACGGGAAATTTGGAAAATGTCCCTTGTTAGGCAACTATTGAGTTGCGAACTGCTTTTAAAACATATGTTTATTAGTATTACTATGTTTTGTTATACTTGGATTGTAAGCCATGTTTGGGGCCTAGTGCCGATTTGTTTAACCCCTTGGGGGCTATTTTACTGATATTTCTCACTTTGAAATTATGATTTTACACTCATTCTTTCTTGTGAAATTGTTGACACTCCTATTTGATGATATTACTATTTCTTGAAATGAAATATTATTTTGGGTCGAGAACCCCGTTTATTTATGGCCCGAGTGGCATGTTGAGAGTGTCTGACTGATTCAGGTCGAGGGCCAATATTTTGAGGATGTTATGATATGAGAGAGGCCGAGTTCCTGAGAGTAGGGGTGTCAATGGATATTTAAAAACCAACTAAACTAACCGAACCGTACAGCACCGAACCAATTTTTAGGTTTCTTTTAATAAAATCGTAGATCTTTATATAAATTTATAACTGTACCGATAATTAGGGTAGGTTTCTTATTTTATGAAAATAAACCGAAAAAGTACCGAACCGAATAAATTTTCATGAAAAAATATAATTATATATTAAGTTTAAAAATAATAAAGCATTAACATTTTTCTTGGGCCTTGAAATTATGAAAACGATTACAAGTCAACAAGTAATTAAACTCAAAATTCTTATTCCAAAACCTATTATATTACTATTGAAACTACATTATTTTCAGCATCTTCACTAGCAAGGTACAAGGTATTCTAGCGATTATGAGTAGCAAACTACAATGTATTGAATTTTTTTTTGTATGATTTGAATTTATATGTTCGAATATTTAATTTTCTTTAGACTTTATTCCTGAGTCCCAACTTACTAAATATCTTTCTATTCATGTGATTTGTATTTTCTTTGTCTTTGCTTAGTTTCTTTTACGTTGTTGTAGAATAGTTGATGGATCTATACGCTGGTCATCTTTCATGTTTTCTTAATTTATCACCCTTTAAATAGTAAAAATATTTGGAGAGTTTTGCTAAGTCCTATAAAAGTATGTATGTGGTTGCATTTTGCTTCTACTAGTGACTTTTTAAGTGGCATTTAAAAAAATATCGAAAATTAACTGAACTGTACCGATACCAAAGAGAAACCGACATGATTGGTACGGTTTCTGAAAGTCTAATTTTGGTTATACATAATAGAATAACCGAAAAAATTATATGGTACAAATTTTATAAAATAACCGGCTGAACCGAACCATTGACACCCCTACCTGAGAGTGATTGATGTCATGATTCGGCTTGTTTATAGCGCTTGGGCTGTAGGAGTCCCTCCGAAGTCTGTACACACCCCCAGTGAGCAGAGATACCTACTGAGTGCGAGTGCCGAGTGCCGAATGCCGAGTGATGAGTGATTGGGAGGTATGAGTGACAGTGAGGTTGCCCGAGGGGCTGATGCTGAGTGATGGTGAGGTGTTGAGGGAATATTTATGAGTGATGATTATGCCCGAGGGGCAGTTTTGTGATGATATTTTACTGAGTTTTAAACTATGATTCACTTCATTCTTTTATACTGATATTTTGAGAGTTTTACTAAGATATATTGGAAAATATACTTGTTTCAAAGGAGTTTATGGAAATTGGCTTTTGAACCTATGTATACTTATTGAGACTTGGCATTTTTACTGTTTTTTGGATTAGTGTATTTGTGTTGTTTGTTTTTTATTCTTCAGACTGTGATTTATTTTCATTACTACTGAGTTGGCGTACTCATCATTACTCCCTGCACCTCTGTGTGCAGATCCAGGTACTGGTTTGGAGTAGTAGTCATCCGAGTTTCGTTCACCGTCAGCTTTGGGATTTTGAGGTAGTTGTCCAGCGTCCGCAGCTTCTCCATTTCTCTTCCTTTATTAGTATTAGTATTTTATTCCTAGACATTATTTATGACATTAGCAGAGTTAGTTTTATTCTTATATGCTCGTGATCGGTTAACTCCAGTTTTGGGGGATTTGTTTAGACTGTTAGATTATTATTGCGGTTTAAAGACTTACAAAAAATTATACTCATTTTGCTGATTATTATTGATCTTTGAGAAATTATATTAAAACGAATGTGTAGTTATGTGATGGTTAGCTAGACTAGTTCCACAATAGGCGCCATCACGACCTGTTAGGATTTGGGGTCGTGACATTTTGTGACTGCTAGTTTTGCTCTTCGCGTTCGCGAAGGTAAAAAAAAATTCCCAGTATTGGACCTTCACGTTCGCGAGCAGACCATTGCATTCGCGAAGGTCATCTTCATCACCCAGACCTATTTTTCGTTCAGGCATTGTTTTCCAACAGTTGGTGTGCCTTCTGTTCCTTCTCATTTTTCGGTCAACTTTAGCACAAATCTTGCCCAGAAGTTTACAATAACAATCACACACTCACACTCAATCAACCTCACCAGGCAAGCACAACAAATTTCACACACAAATTTGACTTTTAAGTCTTCAAACTTTTGAACCCTACGCACCAAACAACAATGGTTGCTCTTCTATTGTTTCACTCTAAGAAAGGGAAGGAAAAGTTAAGAGATAAGAAATGAATTCACATACCATGAAAATGGAGATGAAAAATTGCAATAGACTTGGAGAATAATGGGGAATTTGATTTTTGGGATTTAAGGAGTGGGAAAACTATTCTTGAGCCAAAAGGGGATTAATCGTCCGTTTCCCGTGTTTTAATATTTTAAACTTACGTGAGAATCACGTTCGCGTGGGACCGTCACATTCGTGAAGGGTTAGAGCTGGAAAAGAGTCGCGAACGCGACAGATCCATCGCGGACGTGTAGGCTCATCGCGAACGCATTGAATGCTTCTGCAATTTCCAGCAGCTACTGATTTTTGACTCCCCGATCAACCCTACCTGCTTAAATCAACTCCAAAAATTCTAAAACTTGGCAGATTAGTCAAAAATAGTGTACTAAGCTATTCTAAAAAAGATAATTTCAAAAATGACTAAATATTTTGAAAACGATGGGTTTCCTCCCACCAAGAGACGTATTTATATACGGAAGTAGCAGGGAACTTGACCGTTAAGTTTGAAAAAAGCTGGTCATGGAACGACACGAATCAACTTTACCACTTTTCTTGCCACTTTGACGATATGAATTGGGCACCTAACTTGGAATCAAGCTTGTGAACAGGAGCGATGGGGGTGGTAAGTAGATGATCAAGCCACGCATTAATTTTTTTATTTTGCATTTCTTGGTTTTCTTGTGAGGAATGTCATTTTGCCTTCTTGAATATGCAAATTGCAAAATATATGGCTCTTTATTTTTCTTCTTTGCATTTCCATATGGATTCGCACGGCTCAATTTTCATATCACCATGCAATTCCAAAGTTGAAAAATGCTTGGAATGCGGCCTCAAACCTTCAAATTGTAATTCTTCCCGGATTTTGATATCCTCTTTTCCCCCCGAATTAGAGTCAACTTCAACCACATTTTTAATTATATCGGTTGACTCAAATTCCATCTTCTTTTTGGCATCACCAACAAACATGTAGTCGGTTGGTGGATATTCAATTCTTTATTCCTCAAAATAAAGCTCACTTTCTTCTTCGAAGTTGGACTCATCTTGACTTCTTTCCACACTCTCAAGTTGTTGGGCAGAGTGAGCCTCAACCAATATTTTCATTTGATCTTCCAAAGTGCGGATATTCTTATCATTTTTAGCCAAGACTTTTTTCAAGTCCTCGAGTCCAAGTTGTGCTTCTCCTCATTTTCAAGAATGGCTTCCAACATGAGCTTCACTTTCTCATTTTGAGCATTTGGGAGTTCTTCTTGATTTTGATCAAGTTCCAAAGAAGGATTATCGGCTTTAACCTCTAAGGAAAGTTCTTGGCTATCATTCACTTCCTAGATTTTTTGGACCTCTAAAGCTTCAATCATTTCTCCCATTTATAATTGTAACCTTTCAAGCGCCATATTTTGGAGGCTATTTTCAAAAATATCCTCCAATGTATTTTGCTATTTGTTTCCTCCTTCAAGTAAGCATTCTAACATGAGCTTGAACTTTTCATTTTGACCATGCTCAATTTCTTCCACTTCCATATCCCTATAATTTTCATCACAAAAAGTAAAATCATCATAGAGGGGGATTGGGGAAGGGAAGGACAAATAAGCACAATAATCCCAACGACCATTTTGACAACCATACTTATCACAAATACTCCACTCATGGGTTTGAGATTGTCCGCACAATCCGCCCCCGGGAGAATTTAAATAATTTTTCCATGAGTGTGGTCCTCCACAATAAGGAAGAGTAATCAAAGTATGAACAATTACCATGAACCAATTTTCATTGTATGATGCCATTTTTTTTAAACTAAGAAAATAAACAAGAAAAAAACAAGAAGATAAACAAAGATAAGAAAAATAGTTACACAAATATTCACAAGTTTGGACCAAAGCAACGCTTACTTCTCAAACAACCTAAATACGCCAAATTGTTCCCCGACAACGACGCCAATTTTGATGACGTCCAAATCCACTATTTAAAAGTAAATGGACACGGACACATGCAATATAATTTATCCAACTATGAGTCAGGGTCGAATCTCATAGAGAACAATATGTAGACGATTAGGCGTGTAAGAGAATTATCACTTATTATACTAAGCCGAACATTTAGAATGATTTTGAAAAAATTATTTTTAACTTATTGAGAAAATGTAAACTAACCTAGAAAGAAAATAAAATGATCAATGGCTACAAGCATGGATGCATAGGGAATTACACTCAAGTAACAATCCAATGTATTTCACAATTTTACAAATATGAGCAAGTTTGTGTTAATTAGCCTCGAGTAATAATTCTATATTAGCTTCTTCCAAAGACTAACAAGACCTACTAATTGAATTATCCCTAAAATAATTAAGAGATTAAGCACACCTGAATATTGCTACAAGTAGTTCAATCTTATCCGTAGGTAGAATCTATAAAGTGAGGGTTAAGGCCTCAAGTTCTTGTTAATTAATCTTTTCCAACCCCAAATTATCTTTCCCAAAATTAATTCGAAGTAAATGGGCGAGTCCTAGGGTTAGATAATCCCTTTGGAAGCATTAAAGAACAAGAATAATTACAGAAACAATAACGCAGTTCATAATAAATAAAAAAAATTCAATACATAAGCACAACAAGATATTTAATCCGCACTTTAAATATAAATATTTTCATAAACAAGATTCAAGTGTTGGAAAAAATACTACACATTTACATATTCAATACAAAGCAAGGAGATGAAGAAATGAGTATAAATGATTAAGCAATTTTCAACCAAAAGCTTCAAATCTTCAAGACCCAAGTGTGTGTGCAAGAACCCTAGCTCAAAAACTTGTCTTCTCTAGTCAAGGGACTGAAAAATAAGCAAAAGATCTGCCAAAGATCTGCTATGTCGTGTAGTAAATTGGGGGTCAAAACGTGAAATTTCATAACTGCCCAGTTGTTTTTGGCGTCCGCGAAGGTTTGCTTCCTATAGCTTTGCGTTCGCATATAGCACTTCGCATTCGCGAAGGTTTGTTGTCATGATGTTCTGCGTTCGCGAACGGTAGTTCACTGGGCAGTATTTTTGTTTGCATTTTAGCTCATTTTTTATTCGTTCTCACATGGTTTTTTCACCATCATTTCTAAATCACTTAAAACCTGTAAAACAGAAGTAACTGAAATTAAACACACAATTTTATCAATCAAACATAGCAAAAATCTAAATTTAAAGAGGAGATAAATTGGTAAATACCCACTTATCAATAAACTAACACTTTATAACACACTTTAGTAGAAAGAATTTTAATATGTATATAATTTGGAAATGTTGTTCGAACCCAACACCGCTTGATCGAAATTTTTTACTAAATATCTATAGATAAATAATAAGAAAAACTTAATATTTGCGATAGATAATTATGATCAGGAGTCGCGTCCTACACAAGATGCTCCAATTTTGTAGGTACGTCATTGTAACGACCCGACCGGTCGTTTTGTGTATTCGGACCCCGTTCTCTTAAATAAGACTTTCTGTAGCGGCTTATCGTGATTTTTGACTTGCGGGGACGGGTGGTTCGGGATTTGGAAGTGTTTGGAATAGTATAGGAACACTTGGTTCCTTAAGGTTGGCTTTTAAAGCCAAGTTTGACTTCGGTCAATATTTTGAATAAACAACATCGGAATCGAGTTTCGACGATTCCAGTAGCTTCATATGATGCTTTCGGACTTGTACGTATGTCCGGAATGGGTTTTGGATGACCCGGGAGCGTTTCGACGCCAAGTAGCGAAATAGAGTTTCCTTAAGTTTGAAATTTGATTTGGAACGTGATTTTATGTTATCGAGGTACGAACGAAATTCTGAGACCAGGAATAGTTCCGTAATGTCATTCATGACTTGCCTGCAAATTTGGTGTCATTCCGAGTAGTATAGGTCGGTTCGGCGCATTGAAACCGAATTGAAGAACTTAGAAATTCTTAAGTTTGATCCTAGAGGTTTTGAGGGGTGATTTTGAGATTTACCGTTGTTTTGGGTGTTCCGAAGGCTCGAACGAGTCCGTATTATGATTTAGGACTTGTTGGTATAATTGGACGGGGGATCGGGTGGGACCAGGTGCCTCCCGGACACCACACGAGGCCAAAAACTAGCTGAAAATGTAGCTGGTGCACCTGATCTGGTGTGACCGCAGGTGCAGTTTCCTAGCCGCAGGTGGGGGACCGCTCATGCGGTCCCAGCCTCGCAGGTGCGGGAATTCCGCAGGAGCGGAACCACAGGTGCGGTCTCCAGCTCCGCAGGTGCGGGCCCAGTCTTTCCCGTCCAACTCCGCAGGTGCGAGCCCCAGCTCGCAGGTGCGGTCCTCGAGCCATAGGTGCAGAACCCCTGTAGGCCAGGCAATGCACTTTCACGTAAACACGGGATTTCCTTCATTCTTTCCATTTTTCATCTCCATTGAAGACTTGAGAGCTTGGGAAGAACTCTCCACAACCTAGCTACTAAGAGGTAAGTAACTTCTATTTAAATGTTAGATTATTACACCAAAACTTAGGTAGATTAACATCTAATTAGTGGAAATCAAAGGGGTTAGAGTGAAAACCTAAGGTTGATGAACTTTAGGGAATTTCACCACTTTTCTACCATGAAATCATATAAAAATTACATATTAATGATCCTTAGGCTATGGGTGAGTGTTATCTTCGAAAATTTCGGAATCCAAGCATGTGGGCACGGGGTGTATTTTGGGATTTCTTCAAGAATGGTGAATTTACTAAATAAGTAGGTAATTTCCATACTTTGAGCATGCATTGACGCATTTATATATCATTTGACTAGTTTCGAGTCCTCGGGTGTAAGATTTGGAGTTTCGAGCGCGTTCTTGACCGGGAAGTTGATTCTACGTGAGGTGAGTCTCCTTTCCAACCTTGTAAGAGGGAATTGTCCCTATATGTAAATGTAAATGATTGAATTGACCTTAATTGCGGGGGCTACGTATGCGCAAGGTGACGAGAGTCCGTGAGTCGCTACTACTCTATTGTGTCGGGTAGGATCTAGGATCTCACAAGCATGCCTTATGTGCTTTACCTGTATCTTTATAGGTGTTCCTAGTTGCTTATTATCCCTGAATTTGACATAAGAATTTCAGAAGCTATGTGTAAGTTTAAGTGCTTAAATCCCTGAATTTAAGAATAATCCATGATAACTTCCTGAATTTCTTGATAAATTCTGTGTATGTCTACGAGTACCCGTGTCGCATGTATAATTCGTGAGCGGGGTAGCCTTATATTTATGTCAACCGCGTCACATGATCGATTCGCGAGTGGGGTAATAGATGCATCTATGGTTCGTGCCGCTCGACCCTCGGCAGTGCACATTTAAATTTCTGCGTCGCTCCGGCCATACGCCTCGGCATATTATATGCTATGTGCTTGATTGAGAGTATTATTCTTACCAATTCAATTGTTCTGTGGGAAAGAAACTTGTGATTTTTATTAAATATTGTTACTTGTCCCTTGAAGGTTGATTGTTATCTTTATGTACTGATGCTCCATGTCTACTTGCTTTCCATAAATGTTATTCTTGTCTATATTCCTTAAATCATATTATTGATAACGACCCTAGTAAGTAAAACGTCTACCTCTCGTCACTACTTCTTCGAGTTTAGACGGGATACTCACTGGGTACATATTTATTTATATGTACTCATGCTACACTTCTGTACTTAATTGTACAGGTTCTGAGGTTGTTGCACCTGGTCACCATTCGGGTGTTCGTCGCTGAGAGTATTACCGGGATTTGACTACACATTGAGCTACTCTTCCTGGCGTTCTGCAGCGGCACTATGGAGTTTCTATTACTTTTGGGATATTTTTGTCTACCCCCTTTCAGACAGTTGTACATTCATTTTGTCTATTTGTATATTCCACTAGTCGCCTGTGGACTTGTGACACTAGGTCTTGGCACACGTAGTTGATTCACTAGCGTTATACTACTCTGTTTTATGCTGGAAAACGATTTTTGAGTTACTTTAAATTACATTGCCTCACTTTCTCACTTTCATTTAAGGACTGCTTAAATTAAAACTGGATAAGTATTTGAACATCTCATTTGTTTAAGTAATTTCGTTAGTAACTAATGTTGGCTTGCCTGACTTCGGTGTTGGGTGCCATCACGACCTGAGTAGGAATTTGGGCCGTGACAGTCATAGGTGATTAGTGTGGAACTAAAAGTTTTATCAAGAGGATTGATCATCTACTGTATATACAATTTAAAAAAATTATCATATACATATAATGTAATTTTTTAGAAAGGGTTCAATCAGTGCCACTCCTCTAGCTCTGCCCTTATTGGTGACAAAGGCTTCAATTGTAAGACATGGTATAGTCGGCCTGATACTCATAGTCCATGAACGACTTACAAGATGGAAATTTTAACTCTTATAGCAACGCTTTACACCATATTTATTATAAAATAAAAACCCTTTGAAAATATTATTTTCTATAGCTACCTTTTAGTTTTTATAGCAAAATATGTATTCACTTCCTACCGTTAATCCATTAAATACGTTGTCTAATAGTTTTCTCTCTTTCTTTCAGTTTATTCTCTCCCAAAATCACTGCATAGTATCTTATTTCTCTCTACAAGATCTCTCTCTCACACATTGCCATTGCCTTCCCCATTGTTGAACCACAATTCTCCTTTATTTGCAGATTCTCTCTCTAGATTGTTCTCCAACCCTAGATCTCGATTTGCTGGATTTCAACTCTATTAACATGAGTTTCAAAATGTCTTGATCAAAGTTTCTTATATGAGTTGTATCTTTTCCCTAATTGGAGCGAACATGGTCTGTTCATAGCTAAATTGATTTTGAATATTGACATGGAAAAGGAAAGGACAGAGGAAAGGGTGGCAGCGACTAATGAGATTAGGATTAGGTTTGGGGATATGGGTTAAACCATTCACATTTAACAATGGAATTGTATTTGCTGGTTCATCAGCAACCACTGAAGCCGAAAGAAGAACAAAAATACACAATGACCCTAATTGTAGATGTATTTATATGTATTGGGGTCCGCACACATTGATTTTAGTTTGTATAGTGGTTTTCTCTTCTTGTATTTAGATTTATTTATATGTATTTGATAATTCATACACTGTTTTTTATTTTGTACAGTGATTTTTTATTGTTGTATTTAAATGTATTAATATGTTTTTTTTGAGTTCATGTAACAATATTTTTAAATACATTGAGCTATCATTTTGATGTTATTCATCAATTAGTCATGCATTCAATCTAATTGTATTCATCTCTATTTTCAACCTAATTGTATCCATCTGTATTTAAAACAACAATACAGTAAAATACAGTAAAATACTCTCAAAACAAATAGAAAATCAATTAATACAACCAATGAAATATACTCAATAAATCAGTAATACCATGTATTAGGAATAAATAAAATATTGTGAATACAAAAATAAACTTGAATACATTGAACACAATTGTTAGATACAACAGAATACAAGCAGTAGGTTTATTATGAAATATGTAGGCAGTAGGTTACGATTACAGGTTGTATCCGGCATAAATACATGATGTATTCTGATGTTTTATACTTCAATACCACACAAGAAGGGGGGGGGGGGGATTTGTGTGGTGTCCAATTTTTTGAGTACTGTCTTACTAGAAGAACCTGGTTCTTCTTGGTGTTCCAACTTCTACTGGTGCGGAATAATAAATGCAGTAAAGTAAAAACACAGAGATTTTTACGTGGAAAACACCTGGCTCAAAAGGTAAAAAAACCACGGCCTTCTCCTTAGTAGGATTTTCCCAAGCTCTTCACTACAACTCTGAGCCAAACAGCATTTACAAAATAAACTCTTTTGTAAACCTAGGACTAACTCTAATCCCTTTGTAGCAACCTAGCCTCTAGCTAATTGCGACAAGTTTCAAGTTAACTCTAACTTGAACAGTGTGTACCTATTACAATTGCTTCTAAGAAAGCTGAAAAAATACAATATTAAATCACTTACTACAACCAACTAGACTCAATAGACAAACAGATGGAACTGGTTCTTCAAGCTGGTCGGTAGCCTTTGTGTCGCACAAGGATTCTGCTTGCAAAATATCTCTGGGAATTTTGCTTTCAATTCTTGTTTCACTTCTGCCTTTGTGCGATCAATTCTTCAGTAGGAATACTTCAACATTATATAGCGCCAGTAGTTGAGATGTTCTTGTTTAGTTCTAATGCAACTCTTCCTTGGTGGAAGAGTTTGTGTTTATCTCAACTTCTTCCCTTTGTTACTGTCCTTGCTGAACTCGAACTCTAACCTCTTATCAATTTGCAACCTTTTCGCATTAGGAGACAACCTCTTGGTTCATGGATAATTCACAATCACGTTTATCTCCTGTACATAGACGGTTCTTGTGCCAATGGAACTGTTCAAGTATGTTTGCCCTGATGGACCTGCTTCAACTGGGTAGACATTTGTCAATCTTCAAAACCATGCAGTGACTTGGGTCAACAAATTCCCCCTTTTTGATGATGACAAACTCTGTGCTTAACCCTGTATACACTTCAAACACTTTGTATGGTTTTAAGCATTTATCATAGAGAGACCAGGTTCATTAGGTTATAAATATCACAACAGTTTGAAATTTGAAAAGCACATTTCTTCCCCCTTTTGGCATCATCGAAAAGTTGCAAAATGATAAACTTACCAGAGTTTGTTAACAATTACTCATGGCCATTGAGGCAACTGCAGGTGCAAACATGATTTAATCATCAAAAGAAACCAATAAATATAAGCTACGTAAGAAACTGAGACAAAGTCAATGATTAACAAACGCAGAATTCATTGATTAGTCAGTAATCAAACACCATACACAGACAGAACTAAGAAAGTCATAACCATGAGCAAAAAAAAAAAAAACAGAAACAAAACAAATCCCGAACTGGGCAATGAGGGGCTTTGGTGGCTCTGGACATCCTAAGGTTGGGTAGGAGCATATGAGATCGGGTTCTTGGCTTGAAGGAGAGAAATCATTTGTTGAAGAACACCTTCATTTTTCTCCTTCTCCTTTGCTAGTTCAACTCTGAGAGCATCCCGCTAGCTTCCACCTCATGAAGATGAGATTTCAATCTAAGGATCTCCTCATCCTTCATCTCTCCTTCCTACACCAATGACCTTACTTTGCTATTGACTGGCTGCTTCCTAGATGAACAAGGTTCATATTCCGGAACATTCACAATATAATCACAAGTCAGCAAAGCGTTCTTCCCAAAATAATCCTTAGCATTATCCATCTCAGCTTTCTTCACAGGAACCTCAAAGTGGGCAAGCAAGCCGTCAGAATAAAGCCATAAGGAATAGCATGTGCTTTGGTTCCATTTACAACTCTGTCCAAGAGCTGAATGATGAAATCTGGCCACTTGATCTGCTTTCCCCTATATAAACACTCCATCAAGGTGAGGACCATGTAATTGGCGATGTGCCTTCTCTCTTGTCTTGGCAACAGGAACTTAATCACGAATTCAAAGAATAACTTGTGATGGGGCCTCATTTCACTTTTGAACACCGTCCTAGGCTCAGCTTCCTCCTCATTCTCACAAAATAATATGGTGATGTTGAGAGCTGAGGCCATTCCATCAAGATTAGGCCATGTTTTCCTAGTGTAATCATCATATCCCTCAGCAGGAATATGCAAAATCTCTCCCAGCTCCTTTGCATCAAATGTGATCTGAATCCCTTTGACTGTGGAGGTCACCCTGCCATTCTTGACACTTTCATTGGCCATAAACTCCACCAATTCGTTCCTTGCCAGCCTTCCTTCCATGCGAAGGACCATATCCTTCCACCCCTGCACATCCAGTGTGTCCAGCAGGTATTGCATTCCAGGTTCCTCGAGATCTTTCAATAACTTTCCCTTCAGAATTGTTCTCTTGCTGAACATTGTGATTCTATCAGTCTCCTCGCCAGCTTCCTTCTCATCTCCTTCCCAGCTTCCTTAGCATCTCAGCCAGTGTCTCCTCGATAGATGAACTAGGTTCATCTGCTGATTTTCGTAAGCTCTCTTAACCTGTTGCTGCTTCCTCAGCAACACTTCCCCCTAAATTTGTGACACCTTCTTCAACAATCTCAGGAACGAGACCACAAATAGTCAAAGTGGTACCGTCCTCCCCAGACCCCCTTACAAAACTTTTTTCTCCCTCTCTCTCAAGAATTTTATCTTTCCCCAATTTTCTTCGCCTAT
Source organism: Nicotiana undulata (assembly GCA_005239495.1). Classification (NCBI taxonomy): domain Eukaryota; kingdom Viridiplantae; phylum Streptophyta; class Magnoliopsida; order Solanales; family Solanaceae; genus Nicotiana; species Nicotiana undulata. Next base: position 19,374 of record ML262289.1, read on the forward strand.
CCGGCACTTCAACATCAACAACTGACCCAACCAACACAAACATGTTTTCAGTAGTAGCAAGTTCAGAATTAACTTCAAGATCACCTTGCTCAGAACTGGATGAACTAGGTGCGTCATCCTCATTGGCTGATTTGAAGGATTCACTTGATGATTCAGAATCATTATCCTTTTCAGCTTGTAGAATTTCCTCCAAGAATTTTGCACGAGAGCCAGAAGCAACAGATTTTCTGGCAAGAACTTTCACACGACGAGCCCTGAGGGATGGAGTAGGGTTAGGTGTGGGTTCAAGAACTGGAGGTTTTTCAGGGGTTAAAGATATCTCTGGAGATTGAGAGCTAGACACGGATGGAGAATTAGAATCATATTCATAGAGTCCTCCATTGTAATCATGATTGGGCGATGAAGAAGAAGAAGAGGCAGGTGGTGGTGAAGACATTGTTATGAACGTTTTAGGGATAGACGAATATTTTATCAGATTTGATTTTAGAAGAATGAAGAACTTGGTTCTACTTGTTATGTTATGATGAGGGGAGGCAATGATGACCTTTTTATAAGATGTGTCTAGGCATAATACAACGGGCAGAGCATTTAATTAAGAGGGAGTCTAGTCGACGTAGGAGTGTCATTGATTAGACAGTTAAGAATCCCCTAAATCTAGGCTAATTGAGTAGCGATGTGACTTCTTGAAACTGGTTCATTTTAGGATGGGTACTGAGAATTTGAATTGAACCAAATAAGGATAGAATTCTTCTCATGTGTGACTATAATTATTTCAATAAATGTATGGAGATGAGCACGTACCTTGTCAGTCAGATGAACCAGTAGCGATGAACCAGGTTCATCGCGTTAAAGTCTTTAATTTGTCTCAATTTACAAAGATAGAAAACCATCATTAGCAACCAGAGAATCATATTAATACATGGCAAGAGAGTATGGCAGTAAAATCATGATACTGAGCAATGATTAGTCTGGTTGATTATCTATGTTAATGTTTGTCACGACCCAGAATCCTAATCCGAGTCATGATGGCGCCCAACGACGGGGTTAGGCAAGCCAACACAAATTACACTAAGTGATACCCTTCCCATCTAATTAAACAAGTCAAAGATTTATCAGTTTATAACAACTAACATGATACTAGCCTTGAGCGAAGGTAAAGACATAGTAGATACAAAGACAAAATAAAACATACACATCAATGTACAACCCGAACCCAAAAGATATATATATACACTACGCGTGTGTGCCAGGAACTAGTGTCACGAGTGTCATGGGAACCTATTGAATATACAATGACTACAATATATACAGAGTCTTCGTCTGAATGAAATGGACAGAGAAATATAACAAAAGATCTCCAGGGTGCTTCTAGGAAGTTGCCGGGAAAGCAACTCACCATGAAGAATGACCACGCTATCAATATCTAGCACTGACCTGATAGCCAGACATGCCAGCCTCCGGACCTGTACAGTCAAGTACAGAAAAGTAAAGAAAGTGCAGCATGAGTACATATTAAATAAATATGTACCCAGTGAGAATCCCGCCTAAACTCGAAGAAGTAGTGACGAGAGGTCGACTCGATACTCACTAAGGTCCAACAGTGATAACATATGATAGAATATGATGAAATACAGTAGGCATGTCAGGGAAATAAGCAACAAGTATATATATCAAAAGCAGGAAAATAAAATCCAAACAATTTTCGAACTAAACAATAAAGCACTTTCAAGGTAAGACCACCGAACGAAACAATAATCACAAATTCTTAGATCCGTCGTGGCGTACGGACCGCTTCCATAAGGTACCTTCTACACTTGCCGTGGCGCACGGCCCGATCCCATATTCATTTCAATTTCTTTTCAACACTGTCGTGGCGTACGGCCCGATCCCATATATTTCATAATTTCTCAACACTGTCGTGGCATACTACCCGATCCCATATATATTCAGTTACTTTCAACACTGTCGTGGCGTACGGCCCGCTCCCATATATTTCACAATTTCTTTTCAACTCTGTCGTGGTGTACGGCCCGGTCACATATATTTTCACAATTTCTACTTACCATAAGGCCTCAGAAGAATAACACGATGCTAAAACGTAGTTTCATGGTACATATGGCATCACAATAAATCATATGAAGCATTTCAAGGAAAACATATAAGGCATTACGAGAAAAACATATTTAAGGCATTACAAGAAAAGCGTACAAGGCATTACGAGAAAGCATGTAAGGCATTACGAGAAACATACAAGGCATGGTGTGGGCCTAACTACCCGGACATAACAATAATAGCCGCTACGTACGGACTCTCGTCACTTGGCGCGTACGTAGCCCCCAAACAATTTACACATAGCATATACATCACCTATGGGGACAATTCCCTCTTACAAGGTTAGAAAGGAGACTCACCTCGTGTCGAATCTACCCCTCGGACCACAATTGCGCCCGAAACTCCGAACTCTATACCCGAGGACTCGCAACTAGTCAAAAGGTGTGAAATTAGATCAATGCATGCACAATGTGAGAAATTATCCTAGTTATTCAATAAAATCGCTATTCTTGACGAATTCCCAATTTCCAACCCCGGTCTCTCATGATCGAATTCCGAAAATTCTCGAAGGGATCACTCACCCATAGCCTAAGGATCACTAAGGTGTGATTTCTACTTGAATTCATGGCCTAAAATGGAAAGTTACAAAATCCTCAAGAACCCTAAAATTTCTACCTAATTCTATGATTTTTAGATGATTTAGTAGTGAATTTAACTAGGAATTAATGTTAAAGCTAGAAGATTATGGGGTTTAACTTACCTCTTACAGTGGGTGGTCGTGGGAGGTGTTGCCCAAACTTGGATGTTCTCTAATGGAAGTTGATGGTGGGTAAAAAATAAAGGAAACCTGTAATTTGGACAATTAAAAGAGGCTGGCAACAGTGATTTCCGCACCTGTGACCTTGGGACCGCAGGTGCGGTCCCGCACCTGCGAGAAAATCACCGCCCTACGGAAAAGGGCCTGGGACCCTGGCATCGCCTGCGGAGAAGGAGTCTGCGCCAGCGGTCCCTCTCCTGCGGAAGAAGGGTCGCGCCTGCAATGGGGGTCGCACTTGCGAAGGCTGGACCGCATGTGCGCACTCGCACCTGCGACTGGGAGACCGCAGGTGCGGTCACACCAGAAGCAGCCACACCAGCAGTGGATTTTGCTGGTTTTTGGCCCCGTGCGGGGTACGGGAAGCACCTGGGCCCAACCGAGCCCCCATCCAAATATACCAACAAGTCTGTATTCATGATACGGACTTGCTCGAACTCCCGGAACATGGAAAACAAAAACGAAACTCAAAATTAAACCCCAAAACCAAATTAAATCAAAACTAAGAACTTGAAATTCTAGAATTCATTTCAATGCGCCGAATCGGCCTAAACTACTCGGAATGACTTCAAATTTTGCATACAAGTTATAAATGACATGACGGAACTATTCCCGGTCTTGGAATTTCATTCCGACCTCGGGAATATAAAATCACCTTTCAAGCCAAATTTCAAATTCTTTAAAAACCTCAAAACTTCTTTAACTCCAATTTTCCTCGTTTTGATCCGAAACCAATCAAATCAAGTCCGTTTCTTACCAAATTTCGCAGATAACTTATATAACACATATTGAACCTGTTCCGAGCGCCGAAATTATAATACGGGCCCGGCAGCACAGGTTTCACATCAAGGTTCATTTTCATAAGCCTTTAATATTTTTATAAAATAATTTTCTTTGAAAATTCATTTCTCGGGCTTGGGTCCTCGGAATTCGATTCCGGGCATACGCCCAAGTCCCATATTTTCCTACGGACCTTCCGGGACCGTCAAATCACGGATCCGAGTCTATTTACCAAAAATGTTGATCAAAGTCAACTTTATTCAATTAATTTATCAAAAATTTAACTCTCAATCAAGTTTTCACATAAAGGCTTCCCGGTTACGCGCCCAGGCTGCGCACGCACATCGAGGTGAGATTAATGGAGGCTTTTGAGGCCTCGAAACACAGTCAAAATTAGATTCACATAAGATGACCCCTTTTTGGTTCATCACAATGTTTCTAGCCAAATTGTTTTTTCATTTTTCAAATTTTTTATAATTTTTATTTTTGTTTTTCCAATTAGGTGATCTTAATCATCCCTAATTCAAGCCGGTTTCTCTCAAAATGCTCCCTAGTCAGTGCTTTAGTAAAGATATCTGCAATTTGCTTGTCAGTAGCACAAAATTCAATTCAGATCATTTCCTTTTCATAGTTATCCCTAAGGAAGTGGTGTCTAACATCTATGTGCTTAGTTCTCTTATGATGAACCGGGTTCTTGGTCATACTAATTGCACTAGTGTTATCACAAAAAATAGGAATGCATCCCACATCTATACCAAAGTCCATGAGTTGTTGCTTGATCCACAGCAACTGAGCACATCATGATGTTGCAACCACATATTCAGCCTTAGCAGTAGACAGAGCTACTGAATTTTGTTTCTTAGTGGCCCAAGACAGAAGGTAAGAGCCCAGAAAGTGAGCCATGCCTGAAGTACTTTTCCTGTCAACCAAGAAACCTGCATAATCAGCATCAACATATCCTACAAGGTCGAAATTACTACATTTAGGGTACCAAAGGCACAAATCAGTGGTGCCTTTCAGATATCTCAAAATTCTCTTCACTGCAGTTAGGTGGGACTCCTTTGGATTTGCCTGAAACCTGGCACACAGTCCTACACTGAACACAATATCAGGTCTACTGGTAGTGAGATATAATAGAGACCCAATCATCCCTCTGTATAGCTTCTAATCAACAGATGAACCAGGTTCATCCACATCCAATTTTGTAGCTGTGGACATGGGGGTGTCTATTTCTTTTGAGTCCTCCATTTTAAGCTTCTTAAGCAGTTCTTTCACATACTTTTGTTGATGGATCATTATTCCGTTGGGGTTTTGCTTGATTTGCAAGCCTAAGAAGAAGTTTAGCTCACCCATCATACTCATCTCAAACTCGCTCCCCGTAAGTGTATCAAATTCCTTACTCTATTTTTCAGAAGTTGCCCCAAATATAATATCATCCACATATATTTGCACAACCATGAGTTCTTTACCCTTTTCATTTAAGAACAAGGTGTTGTCAATTGTTTCTCGTTTGTACCCATGTTCTAGCAGGAATTTTGATAGCCGCTCATACCATGCTCTAGGTGCTTGTTTGAGACCATAGAGAGCCTTGTCAAGTTTGTATACGTGTTCAGGTGACTCCTTGCTTTCAAAACCTGGAGGTTGTTTGACAAATACACCTTCCTTCAGATAGCCATTGAAAAAGGCACTCTTAACATCCATCTGATGGAGAGTGAATTCCACATGTGCAGCAAATTCTATAAGAAGTCTGTTTGCCTCCAGTCTTGCCACAGGGGCAAAGGTCTCATCATAGTCAATTCCCTCTTCTTGACTATACCCTTGAACAACCAGTCTGGCCTTGTTTCTTGTAGCAGTTCCATCCTCATCGAGCTTTTTCCTGAAGACCCACTTTGTGCCAATCATTGATCTGTCTAGTGGCCTGGGTACCAAGTTCCATACTTGACTTCTTTAAAACTGATTCATCTCTTCTTTCATGGCATTTACCCAATAAGCATCTTGTAGGGCTTCACCAATGTTCTTTGGTTCGATTAAGGATAGAAAGGCATCAAATGCACATAGATTTTTCAAGGAGGCTCTTGTTTTGATTCTGGATGACAAATCTGTTATGATGTTCTCAAGAGGGTGAGAACTCTGATATCTGTGTGGTTTGAGTACTAGTAGTTCACTTCTGGATAGTTCCATGTTGTTTTGTTGTTGTGGAACAGGATCAGGGCCAGGATTCACATGTTGAGTTCCCCCTGTCATGTTGCTTGGGGTAGTTGGACCTGGTCCATCACCTGTTCCATCTTCCATGGCTGCTTCAATGTGTTCACTGCTTCTCACCAGTCCAAGCTCCTCATCTTCTGGTTCCTGTCTCTCAGAAAGAGTGTTAGTTTCATCAAAGACAACATGCACACTCTCTTCTACACACATAGTTCTTTTAATGTACACTTTATAGGATTTGCTATGTGATGAATATCCCAAGAATACTCCCTCATAACTTCTGGGATCAAATTTACCTAGGGAATATTTGCCATTATTGTGCACAAAGCATTTGCATCCGAAAGCCCTAAGATGGGATATGTTGGGATTTCTCCCTTTAAGCAATTCATAAGAAGTCTTCTCTACCAGTGGCCTGGTCATGCATCTATTGATTATATAGCAAGCAGTGTTTATTGCTTCTGCCCAGAAGCTGTGTGGTAGTTTTCTAGAAAGAAGCATGGTTCTAGCCATGTCTTCAAAAGTTCTATTCTTTCTTTCCACAACCCCATTTTGTTGTGGGGTTCTAGGGGCAGAAAAGTTGTGATTGATACCATGTTCATCACAGAACTCAGCAAACTTTGCATTCTCAAATTCAGTACCATGGTCAGATCTTATTGATGCTAGTTGATGTCCTAACTGATTTTGAGTTTTCTTAACAAATGAGGTGAACATATCAAATGCTTCATCCTTAGATGTCAGAAATAAGATCCAAGTGAACCTTGAATAATCATCAACTAGCACCATCACATATTTCTTACCACCTCTGCTCAGAATTCTCATTGGACCACACAGATCCAGATGAACCAGTTCCAACGTCCTGGTGGTACTAATCATTTTTTTACTTTTGAATGAGGATCTTACCTGCTCCCCCTTTGCATATGCCTCACAAACTTTGTCTTCCTTGAACTTAATGTTAGGGAGTCCCACCACTAAGTCCTTAGAGACTAATTTGTTAAGTTGATTTAGACTTGCATGACCAAGTCGTTTGTGACAAAAGAGGGGATCACTGTCCAGAACACTCAAGCAAGTGAGTTCATTTTCAGACAGTGTGGACAAGTTTATGACATATGTATTATTCAATTTCTTTCCCTACAAAACAATCTTGTCAGTAAGCATGTTAATCACAAAATATTTTGTGGAAGTGAAAGCAACCAGGTTACCTCTGTCACACAATTGTGACACACTGATCAGGCTGTATTTCAAGCCATCTATCAAGTACACATGTTCGATGGAACGTGTGTCATCCTTACCTACTTTTTCAACCCCTATAATTTCACCTTTCTTTCCATTTCCAAAGGATACATTTCCTCCTTTTAGGTTTTCAAGTGAAAGGAATTGTTCCTTATTCCCCGTCATATGCTTTGAGCAGCTACTATCCAAAAACCAAATTTGGCTACTTCCTCTCACTTGTAACTACAAAAGGAAATCAGGGGTTATTTTTAAGAACCCAAACTAGTTTGGGTCCTTTTCTATAAGAGAATGGATGAATAAATTTTTTTCTGTCCCAATTTGGTAGCCAATTTTTCTTTTTAACAAACCTCTCATTTTTTCGACTGGCATGCTCTCTTGTAGTACACTCAATTTTGTAGTGGCCAGTCTTACCACAGTGGGTGCAGATTTTATTTTCAGGAAGAGGGAGATACTTGCTTTTGGGATCCCACTTGGGCAATTGACTCCCAAAGCCAAGCCCTCTCCGGTTGCTACTGTGATTCTCTTGAAGCCATGTCAAGGCATTAGAGTATTTATTCCATTTACAAGTTCGATCTAATTCATGTTTGACTTTGCCAAGTTCTTCTTTAAGTGTTCTTATCTGTTCATCCTTGGCATACATATTATCTTTTAGTTTTGCCATATTTTTTTCTAACATGATATGAGAATGATCAACAACCTTTTTACTGGATCTTAGCTTCAGTTTTAAGTTTTCAGATTTTAGCTCTAGAATATCAGTTTCAAGTGGATGAACCTGGTTCAACAAGGCAGTATATTTCTTTTCAGATTCACTTACTTTGATTTCCAGGTTCATGCATTTTGCTTTTAGCATTGCACATTCTTTAGAAAGTTGATCATTCTCTTTGGTTGTTTCTTCAGAATCATCCATGAAATCAAGTAGTAACTCGGAGGGTTTTTCTTTAGATAGGAACTTTATCTTTTTTTTAAGATGGGAGATACTTATCTCTGGTTCTTCATGTGATTCCTCATCAGATTCTCCAATTTCCATGAGTGCCTGATATTCAGTCTCACCATCTTATGATTCTTCATTTGAACTTTCCTCCCAAGCAGCAACCATAGCTTTTGTTGTGGTTTTCTTGGGTTGGACCGGTTCCTTCTTCCTGTTCCTTTTTTCATATCTCTCATTTTTCCATTCCAATTCCCACTTAGGAAAGTTCTTGATAAGGTGATCAGTTTTTCCACACTCTTAGCATCCCTCGTTGGTTGGCCTTTCTGGAGCTTTGGCTTTGTTGTAATTTCCTCCTCTAGAGATGCCTTTCTTCCTCATGAGAAAGTTTTTGAATTCTTTGGTAATCATGGACATCTCATCTTCCTCAAGATCTTCTCCCTCAGTGATCCTCAGTGCTAGACTCCTCTCCTTCTTTGGACCATCTATCTTCATTGTCTGCCTTTTGAGTTCATTGGCAGTAATGTTTCCAGTTAGCTCGTCCAATCTTAGGGTTTCCATATTTTTGGATTCCTAGATAGCAGTGATCTTGCTTTCCCAGGAAATTGGCAAAACCCTTGTCAGGATTTTTTCCACCATATCTTCTTCAAGAATTACTCTACCAAGAGACTTAAGTTCATTTGTCAAGGTTGTGAACCTTGTGTACATCTCTTGGATTGTCTCACCTTCTTTCATAGTAAAGTTTTCATACTGAGAGTATAGTAGAGTACCTCTTGATCTTTTTACCTGAGGTGTTCCTTCATGGGCTACTTGCAAGGTATCCCAGATTTCTTTGGCAGTGGTGCAGCTTTGGATTCTGCTATACTCATCTGGACCTAGTCCACACACTAGCCACTTTTTGGCCTTTGCATTATTCTCCCATTTCTTCAGATCCTCAGCAGTGCAGTCAGCTCTAGTCTTTGGTACATCTACACCTTCAGCAGTCTTCTTCATGGTAGCTAGAGGACCATCAGTGACTATGTCTCAGAGTTCATAGTCTTCCCCGATCAGGTAGTCCTTAATCCTGTTCTTCCACCAGGAGTAATAATGTCCATTGAAGAGTGGTGGCCTTGAAGTTGATTGACCCTCCCAGTTTCCAGGTAGTGCACTCATTTTGATCTTTTCCAAGGTGTTAGCCTTTTCAAGGATAACCTGCTCT
>ML262289.1:28869-46610 GCA_005239495.1 Nicotiana undulata
ACAGAGATTTTTACGTGGAAAACACCTGGCTCAAAGGGTGAAAAAACCACGACCTACTCCTCAGCGGGATTTTCCCAAACTCTTCACTATAACTCTGAGCCAAACAGCATTTACAAAATAAACTCTTTTGTAAACCTAAGACTAACTCTAATCCCTTTGTAGCAACCTAGCCTCTAGCTAATTGCGACAAGCTTCAAGTTAACTCTAACTTGAACAGTGTGTACCTATTACAATTGCTTCTAAGAAAGCTGAAAAGATACAATATTAAATCACCTACTACAACCAACTAGACTCAATAAACAAACAGATGGAACTGGTTCTTTTAGCTGGTCAGTAGCCTTTGTGTCGCACAAGGATTCTGCTTGCAAAATATCTCTGGGAATTTTGCTTTCAATTCTTGTTTCACTTCTGCCTTTGTGCGTTACTTCTTCAGTAGGAATGCTTCAACACTTTATATATTCAGTCGTTGAGATATGTTGTTCAATTCTAATGCAACTCTTCCTTGATGGAAGAGTTTGTATTAAACTCAACTTCCTTCCTTTCCTTGTTGAATTCAAACTCTAACCTCTTATGAATTTATAACCTTTTCACTTTAGGAGACAACCTCTTAGTTCCCAGATAATTCACATAACTTGTTATCTCCTAGACATGGACTCTTCGCGTGCCAATGAGTCTGTTTCACTATGATAGCCTGATGGACCTGGTTCAACTTGGTAGACATTTGTCAATCTTCAAAACCATCCAGTGACTTGGGTCAACATATTCATATATATAATTTCAAAAGTATTTCTATAGATACTTGTATCAATTCCAAGCAGAACCTCGAACAATACCAGAAAAAAAACTCGAACTCTCTCAGGAAAAAAGGGACTGAAACTCTGAAGAATGCTCTATTTTTTGGTGTTTAGCGTCTGATAAATCTTCTCATTAATTGGATTGATAATCTTGTGTGTTATAATTGATTTAGGTGAGTCATATAAGGAGTGTATCCCGTTAAATTAGCAGTTTTCTGTTATTAAACAACTGAAGAGACATATTATTATGTTGTATTCATGAATACATGGTATGAATACATGTGACAACGACTGACAGCTGGATTGCCCTGTTTTTAAGCCAATTTTTGCTACTCCATTGTTACTGTATTCATTAATACAGTAGCTCGAAAACACCGAATACATTACTATAATAATTGAAAGGTAGCTATGAGAAGTAATTATGTATATGGTAGCTATAAGAAGTTAATAGCCACTAAACAATAGTCATTTCTGAAAATTCCTCTTACAAGATTCCGAAATCCTGGCCCATGATGGTTTTATAACCCAAGCTAATTTAGCAGGCATATGTTTCTCTTTCTTTAAGTATTTGTACATCTCTATATAAAATGATGTAATCTCAATACATAATCTTACTAACATGAAGCACTAATAATATTATTTCTCGCATCTGAATTAATTGAGAACTGTTATAAATAGAATTCTATTTATGGTGAATGTCTATATTCTAGAGAGATTCTAGGGTTTGTTACTTGGTGGTTTAGTCACTCTTTTCCTATAAATAGAGGGGTCTTACCCCATTGTAAATCATCCCAAAATTCAATAAGAATCCTCTCTCCCTCTTTCTCTGCACTAATGTTCTTCTTTTTTATTGTTTTATAACACGTTATCAACACGAGACTCTAACTAATTGAGTAGAAGCTTTGGGATTGAGCATAATGATTGTCAATTGTTCCATGAACTTCCTTCATGATTAAATTCTGAATTTAAGATAAGTATTTTACTTTATTTTTCTGTTTTAAGTTCTTAAAATTTTATAATTTGATTTTAAATGCATTCAAAGACAATAAACTTGATTATAACTCTAATAGAGTTTGCAAGAAATTATAACCACCCGAAGTGGATAATTTCTATGCCCTGCCATGATCAAATTCATGTATGATTGTGGGCAAAGAAGTGGAAATCCATCCCATTGAATTTGCTTCATTCACATTCCCCTTAAGAGAATGTGATAGCAATATGTGATAAGTTTGAAAAAGACAAAAATATTACCGTAAAGGTATCAATGGATATGGACGTGACATTAGACGAAATTATAATTGTCATCATTCTCAAAATAGTTTTTCACTCCGTGAAAGTAATATTTGTCATTGATTTGACATGAGATATTGTAAAGCATCATGATGTGAATGTGAAAACATGTGATTTATGAATATATATTCATTCTTGAAAGAATATGAGCGTGCTAGTGGTAGTGAATATACCACACTCACCTCTAGAATGAGGTTTGAGATGATATAAGAAAATAATGTCATTATTAGGTATGAATGGTCAGTGATCACGTACCTATTGTTTTATGCCAAATATTTTGGCAATGTGATTATTAAAAGACAACGGTAATGCAAGAAATTGATCTTGCATATAATTTTGACCATGACCATAATGATATAACTTTCTCCGTAAAAATTTATTCACCATATAGATGTTGATGAATATGTGGTAGTACAAAATTAATTGAGAGCTCTAGAAGAGCCAATTATTACTCTTTTGGAGGAATACAATTGATTATCATGTCAATTTATTGTGTTGTAGTAAGTCTCAAAGAAACTTATTGAGTTTCTAAAGTATTCGCGAAAGCAATTGGTTACACTGAGACTATAAATGAATGAAACATTTAATATCTTCTATTACTACAACTTGTAGCGGGATAATATGTATGTGAAAAGTTACCTGCTTTATTCTCCAGTTTGTACTACACAAACAAAAGAATGCTACAATAAAGTAGAAGTTTATTGATATGAAACTCATATCATAATAAACTTGGAGTTTATTCATAATTGCACATGTCATGGTGTAATCCTATGGCTTATCAATATTGATAATTTATCCAGTTGGCATAATTGGTTTTGCCATGTTAATTTTAAGTATGATGTGCAAAAATAAAAGAGAATTCACATGGATAAATATTAAAGGACGAGAAAGTTCTTTATGGATTCTCTTATTTTGCTTTTTCTCGTGATTATTATGCCAACTAAAATTGGGATTGAATCCCTTGAATTCTAGAATTTATCAAAGGTAAATATGGGCCCATTCACCTCCCATGTATACCACATAAGATGCATCTATGAGATGGTTACATGTGTGATTATTATTAACCTGCAACATGGTGTTTGCGAGGTAACTTGCTCAATAATTTGATTTAGAATATAACTTCCAGATTTTTTATTCAAGATAGTTCATCTTGATAAATTGGTTTACATCACAATTGGTTTAGCAAAATGATTTATCGAGTGCCTCCACTTAATATAAACTATTGTTTATGAGAATAAAGTTATCTATATCAGTTTGATATACGTTATACACGAAAATATATTACATTCTCCCCTCACAAGTGGTTCAGGATCAGGAACCAAATAATTCTATCTTATTATTATTGATGTGTGACGTATATTTTGATTAACATCATAATACACAAATATGAGTTCCCAAAATTGAGTAAGAAAGTTAGTTTTTCTAACATGAGGGGGAGATATGATAAACAATTGAGAAAAAGTTACATGGAAAGAATTATCATTTGTACATCTAGATCCTCGAATAAGATAATATGGACTTGAAGTTCATAAAAGATAATTCATCTACAATGCAAAGCATGCCAATCACATTTGTTGACCCAAAGAAAGTAACTATATTCTCATTACAAATGCTCTTATTATGTCCTAGAAGGACAAAGTCTATGGTACGCTTAAAGCGTATAGACAAATCGGTTCAAATAAACTTCTTGATAAAGAATATGAGTGTCACACCTCCTTCTTACTACCCCCAAGAAGGTATAAGGGAGTTTTTCCAATTTAAGTGACAATCAAAACGGGATTATTTTATTTGAAATTCAGAGTCTCCACTTGGGATAGTTTATGGTGTTCCAAGTCACCGGTTTAAATCCCGAATCGAGGAAAAATTGACTCTGTATTACAGTCCGCGAACACAGAAATACGGGTAAGGAATTTTGTTAACTCGAGACAAGGTGTTAGGCATTCCCGGGTTCCGTGGTTTTAGCACGGTCGCTTAACTATTATTAATTGGCCTGATTATCTGATTAATTACATGCTTAGAACCTATTGTGAATTTTTAACTTTTTGAACCGCTTTTAATTATTTAGTACGCATCGCAAATCACGTTGCGTGGAACGCACCCGTGATTCACGACGTGTTTATTTAAATATTTAAAGTTGGGTGGGTGGGTCGAGTCATGCAAGCGTGCACTCGAATTTTGGAGTTACAGATCTATGACTATGCCACGGGAACCGTACCCATAGTAATGATGATTTATTAATCATGCCTAAAGCAAGATGCAAGGTTCATAAGTTGTTCATTCTTCCTAGAATCCGGATTATCATGAGACTTAAGAGTTATACATTCTTCTAACTTATCACCACTCGTGGCCTACTCGTATTCCGTATAACAACTACAATATTTCTATCTATTCAATTTAACAACTCACTCATAACACCTGTAGCATATTTAACAACCCAATCTAAAGTCCATAACATATTTTACAGAAATCGGCCAAACAAACTTATAGGTACTCAAACGAATTAATCTTTAAAACCAATACATAACCTAAATAACACACAATTGGTACACAACTAATACGAAAGTGATCATGTATTATCCACAGAGCAAATGAAAACTGTCACGAGCAAATAGGAATACTAATATATCAAAGAAAGTGCATACTTAAATGTAAACAAATACTGAGAAAAATGGATTCGAATGTACCTATGTATTGATGAATAAAGCTGAAACTTTACAACTAAATCGGAATAGCAAAGCAAAAATCATCGGACTAAGACCCCGAAATCGCGAACCAGAACCTCGAACCGGCACCGGAATCAACCTCGTCGTGGGACTAAACACTGGCACCAATCCCTCAAACTCAACCATTTTATCCGTATGTTTTCCTTTCATTTTGGATGATTCCAAAAACCAATCCCAAAACCATAATATCTCTATTAGATCATAACACTAAGTCACACCAAAGTTTCTGTCCAAATCTCATTTCCTCCATCATTGTGTGTGCGTATTTTTTTTTTCTTCTGATTTTCTATGCGTGCGTGTTTCTATTTGTGGGGTGGTCGATGGTATGGAGCTGGTGTTTCTTAGGAGAGAAGGGAGGAGTTATGGAGGTTTTTCGGCGGGTTTTTGTTGGCAGTGAGGGTGGCTGGCGTTTTTGTGGTGGGGTGAGGTCGCTGGAGAGGTGGTGAAGGAAGTGAAGGAGGGGTGGTTGTGGCGTGAGGGGTTGTTGGTATGGTCTTCTAGATGGATCTCTGGCGGGTTTGGGAGGCCGGCGGCGGCAAGTTGGACAGAGGGGGTAGGGCAAGCAGTTGTTCCTTTTCCTCTAGATTTTTTTTGTTGTCAATGATCTTAGGGTGTAGGTTAGGTTGTTGATGGTGTCTTCAGGTTATTGTGTGTGTGTATGGGCGGCAGGGAGGCGGTAAGTAGGCAGCCGTTTGGTTAGAGAAGAAAATATCCCGGGGTCTGTAGGGTGTGTTCTGATAAAGTCGTATATTGTAAGGTTAGGTTAGTGGGTATTGGGCTAAGGGGTTAATGGGCTAGGTCCGAATTGGGCTAAAAAATATAATATATTTATAAAATATAGGAATCACACTTAATTAATTAACATATACTATTAAGATAAAATAGATATTAAAAGCGAAACTATTTTTGTATTTTTTCTAATTTTTGTGGTAAAATTTAGTGAAAGAGTTAAAACTAGTTAAAATAACGATATTAGGCCTAAACTAAATATTTAAGTGCTAAAAAGTATAATATCTCGGGGAGGGTCAAAAATTACGTGTCTACAACTGCCCCTCTTTGACTGGAAACACGAAGAGTTTTTAGACAAAGAACGACTAAACAGGTTTTTTGACCCGACGCTTATTTAGAGAGACCTAAAACTAAAGGAAAGGAGAATGTGAACGAGCTATGGTGTCTGAGCTTCTTACATATCCTTGGCTATAAAGGAATCAGGCCCCGTGTAGTTCAGAAGTAGGAAGAGTGACGGAGTATGCCGAAGTGAAAAGTCGATCGAGGTGTCGTTCCGTCGAGCTTCCGGTTTGCGGCCCTGTTATTACATCAAAATAAAAAATAAAAAATACTAGCTAAAACTGTCAACTATGAGTTACAAGATTCATATCTATAAGTCTTCTGAATCTTGATCTTGAGTCTTGAATGGTCTTCATACAAACTTTAGATTTGAACCTTGGCGCTTGTTAGTTGTAGGTGGTGATTTATTCTTCCACGGCTTCTCTGGAGTACGACGGGACATGCAAAGTTTGTGACTCAGTTATGTCTTGAGCAATCCACATCTTGTCTCCGCTTCTGCATTTTGGATACTTCTTTTTTTTTTTCTGCTTTTATTCTGAATCGAGACTACCTCTATTGGTCATATTCGGATTGTCGACTCGCATTCTTGCCGCGAGTTTCTACTACTTCTACCTGAATTGAATTCTGAAATAACTTCCCTCGTTCTTCAGGTGGGCGCCTGCTACTGACTTAAACTTTGAAATAGATTTGAAATGAATTCCCTCACTCTCCAGGTGGGTGCCTGCAATCAAAATAACAAAACAAACAAACTTTTCTGCCCCGGTTTGCACTCGGGAGACTTGTGAGTTGTTAGAAAAACTTTAAACCACTTATGCTACTGATGCAATGATAAGAGTAAACTAAAGACTCGACTACGATGTGGGTCTCCTGTGAACAAAACCAAGAATGTTTGACTAGAAAGTGTGTCTGCTAAGAGTGAAACCTGAAAGACCCAGACTAGGAAGTGCGTCTCCTAGGGGTGAAACTTTAATGACTCAAACTAGGAAGTGCGTCTCCTGGGAATGAACATAAATGACCCAAAACTAGGAAGTGCATCTCCTAGGGGTAGAATCTCAAATTAGGAAGTGCGTCTCCTAGGGGTAAAATATCAATTTTGGAAGTGTGTCTCCTAAAATAAAATATAACTAAAAAAACCCAAACTAGGAAGTGCGTCTCCTAGGGGTGAAACTTCAATGACTTACACTAGGAAGTACGTCTCCTAGGAATGAACTCTCGATTTAGGAAGTGCGTCTCCTAAAAATCAATCTGAAAGACCCCTACTAGGAAATGCGTCTCCTAATGGGTAAATTTTCAATGACTTCAACTAGGACGTGCGTCTCCTAGGGATGAATTTAAATGACCAAAACAAGGAAGTGCGTCTCCTAGAACAAAAGTATAACCTAGAAGACCCATACTAGGAACTGTATCTCCTAGGGGTGAACTTAAATGACTCAAACTAGGAAGTGTGTCTCCTAGAAATGAACTTGAATGACCCAAAAACTAGGAAGTGCGTCTCCTAGGGGCAAAATCTCAATATAGGAAGTGCGTCTCCTAAAACAAAATATAACTAAAAAAGAACCCATACTAAGAAGTGTGTCTCCCAGGGGTGAAACTTCAATGACTTACACTAGGAAGTGCATCACCTAGGAATGAACTCCCGATTTAGGAAGTGCGTCTCCTAAAAATTAGTCTGAAAGACCCCTACTAGGAAATGCGTCTCCTAACGGGTAAAACTTCAATGACTTCAACTAGGACGTGCATCTCCTAGGGATGAATTTAAATGACCAAAACTAGGAAGTGCGTCTCCTAGAACAAAAGTATAACCTGGAAGACCCAGACTAGGAAGTGCGTCTCCTAGGGGTGATGTGTGATCTTCTCAGTAGCCTTTGCGTAAGCAAAATTGGAGAATTACACCTGAAAGATTCAAGCTTTGATATGAACATAGCCTTCATCCCTGTTTTAGACAAAGAAAACTTGTGAGTTTAAAACATGGTGGTTAGTTTGTGGCCTTGATTATGAGGGCGATTTCTCCTGCACTTGTCATGATCAACTTGGACTTCAACTCGGAAGACGGTGCTTGTTATCAGCCAACCATTTTTCCTTACAACCCTTATAACAAGAAATATTCTTGATTCGTTCATGTCCAAACCTTATACCCAATGCATTGCACTCATATTATGACATTCTACAAGTCTATGTATTTCACATGGATCCCAAAGAACATCTATTATCACCAATTCAGTGCACACCCAATTCTCCTGTGTCTTGTGCCATTTGATGTGCTTGTCAGGCTCGGCTTTGTGCTATTAAAATTTGGTAGCAGATTCTGAAGTCATTTCTCACTTGTTTCGACAAAACAGACTCAAAAGAGACTCAAACAAAACAAGAGGAACAAAATAAGGAGAAAAACGAGAAAAGATGGTATCTAACAAGAAAAAAAATTACCCAAGAAAAGAACGAAGTAGAACTAATCTGGTTTGAAGGTCAGCTCCATTGATCATGACATGCATTTTGGATTAAGCGGCCTTATCTAGCAAGAAAATCTAATGTTCCACTCTTGTTATACCTATGTGTTGTGAAACTGGGCTTCAATGCTCCGATCATCCTATCTGATTCACGATCCTTATTCGACTTGTAGTGCCCGAAGGGCTTTCACCATCAAGCCTCTCTCATTTTGCTCTTTATCTCAACTCACTATCGCCTTATGGTGCCCCTAAGGGTTTTCACCAATAAGACTCTCTCATTTTATTATTTTCTCTCTTTGTGCTGAGATCAAGGTATTACCCATTATTCAAGAAAATCATACTTTCACCACACACTTGCTTTGGCATCCTCAAAGATTGGTCGGAAGGTCTTTCTTTGGACCGTAATGTAGGCTTGTGGACAAGGTTGAAAAGAAATGGTGGTATGAAGGCTCAAAATAATTTAAGATTAAAGGGTTAAAATTTACAACTTTTGGAATGAGATCTTTTGGCCAAAATTAAAATTTCTGCCCCAGTTTCTTAGAGTATGGGGATTTTTATTTTTTGATTTTTATTTTTGGATTTTTGTTTTGATCGGACCGAACCATAAGGCTGCCTACATATCTTGTGGTGACAAGAATCAGGTCGAACATAGTTCAAACGTACAATTTGTTTTGTTTTTCCCATTTTTCTTTCTTTTTCTCTTTTTTTCCTTTTCTATTTTCTGTTTTCTCTTTTTTTTTTCTTTTTTTTCTCTCTCTTTTTTCTTTTTTTTTTCTATATTTTTTTTTAGTTTTCTAGCTCTATTTCGGATTCCAAAAGAGGGGCATGGAAGAGAAAAAGTTAAGGCTCAAAGGGGTAGAAAATGATAGAAGTGTTTGGGGTAGCAGAATAAAATGCCTTCGTCATACCAAACTTTAAAGGTGCCAAGTACCAACAATGCAATTGAAAATAAGTCGAAGAACCATGCACAATGTCTCTTGATGGCATCAATACAAACACAAAGTTCCAATGGGCAATACTTTATCCCAATGAATAACCTCGCCAGTTTGAAGCAGACTTGACTCAACCTTATCTTGATGTGAAGGGATGCATTTCAACATCGACTGATCTACCTTGAACTGCTTGAGAGACATCTCCTTGTTGTATGCTCTTATCAACCTCTTGATTCCTAGACTAACTGCCTCAGTTTCACTCAATTCAAGCTCCAGGTTATCTTAGAATGCGTGAATCTTTACTTGCTTTCTCAAATTCATCTTTTTATCATATTCAAAATTGTGTTTCATTATTCCATGATTAGACTAGCTTTCAAGATTTGGCTAAAAATTCTGCATGCATGTCATGTCGCTGAAGCAGGCATGAAGAAACTAAGCAAATAATGACACAAAAGGACAAATTGTATTTCATTGAGTAAAGGATGGAAGGGTTTAACTACAAGACAAACAACCTAAAATCCGAGTTACAACCCTAAAATTACCCGGATAATGAAAATAACAACAAAATGGACAAAAAAGACTCACACAAACAGAATAGAGGAATAGAAGGGTTTGACTCAATAAAACAAATAAAATCTGGATCACAGCCCTGAAATAACCCAGATAATAGAAAAAAACATCAAAACAAGATACCAAGATTCCTTCCTAGTGATGAGGGAATGACTTTTCAATTGTTAAGCTTGACATTTAGCCACAAATTTGCTCATCAGAATCATCATGGCCTTCTTCAATTTCAGTCGGCAAGTTTCTGAGAGGATTCTCATACTCCATGTCACCACGCATCATCCCCACAAAGTGTGCATCATCATGTACAGGTAAAGGATTCTGCGCGATATTTTGAGTGTCACTATCCTGGATCACAATTATCCCTTTTTGAATTATTCTTTCTATTTCTCTTTTCAAAGCACGACAATCTTCAATGCCATGCCCTTGGACATTGGGGTGGTACATGCACCGTACAGCAGGATCAAAACCTTTAGCATATGGATCCGGAGTATAGCCTAGGAGTGGCTTAATTAGGCCGGAATGTTTTAACTTTTCGAACAAGCTTGTGTAGGATTCTCCGGTTGGTGTGAAACTATTCCTTTGCCTTTGTTCCCCTCCCTGCCCCTGTTTTCTAGGGTTGTTGGATGCACGAAAATGTTGTGAAGCCAAGAGAGTGTTATGCAGTGTTGGCACTCGCCATAAGGAGTGCCCCAGTGGTTGGACAGATGATCGGATGTGGTTCGGAGGGTAATACTGAGGTGGATTGTGTGGAGCTCGGGGATAGGTTTTGGGTTGGGGTCGAGGATGAGTGTATTGGTGAGGCGGACACGTTGGACCATGTAGGGATCCTGAGACAACCATGGAAACATCATCATGTTCCTTCTGACCCAACAAGCTTTCTGTGTCGTTCTCAATTTCTTGTGTTGTGGCTTTTAAAGTAGAATAGCTCATGATCTTGCTCGACTTCAGCCCATATTCTACCATTTCTCCCATTTTTATCATATCATTAAAATTCTTACCCACAGCCGAGATCAAATGCCCAAAGTAAGTAGGCTATTGAGCTTAAAGAAAGTACTCAACCATCTCAGCTTCTTCCATCGGTGGATTGACTCGGGCAGCTTGCTCCCTCCAACAGAACCCATATTCTCTAAAGATTTCACTAGGCCTCTTTTCCACCTTGGTCAGAGATAGGCGATCCGGGACAATGTCTATATTGTACTAAAAGTGCCTGGAAAAATCCTGAGCCATATCATCCCATGTGTACCACCTGCTGGCGTCCTGACGGGTGTACCATTCTAAAGCTACCCCAGTCAAACTCTGGCTCAAGTAGCCATTAGTAATTCGTCCTTCCCCCCGACGCCTCTCATTTTACTGCAATAACCTCTCAGATGAGCTACAGGATTCCTATGTCCGTCATACAAGTCAAACTTGGGCATCTTGAACCCGGAAGGCAGTTGGACATCAGGGAACAAACACAAATCCTTATAAGCCACACTCACCTGGCTTCCTAACCCTTGCATATTTCTCAATGATTGTTCCAGAATTTTTACTTTCCTAAATATCTCCTATTGCTCTGGTTTCTTGGGAGGTTTCTCAGTTTCAATATGAAGCTCAAAATGAGGAGTATAGGAGTAAGGATCTGGGACTTTAAAAGTGAGTTCAGGAGCATAATATTGGGTATCTGGAGCTTAGAACGCGGGCTCACTATAGGATTGGTGAAGGGTGGCTTATGGAGGGACAAAAATAGGAGCAGATGTCGGAGCAAGGTATGAGGTTGCTTTGGCTGATGGGACATGAAACGTTTGGGGAAAAGTGCCGGGATAGGAGTTGTAATGGGTGAAGCTTGGTGCATGTTGTGGGGAAAGGTCAACGGTATTGGGCAACTGAGGTTGGGATAGTGGTGGAATGGAAGAAGGGTTTTCTGCATAGTTGGTACGGAATGAAGGGGGAGGGTGTCCTTTAAACCAGGCCTGATTGTATTGGTAAAAAAAAGTATCACACGTAAGCAAGACTTTGACAACTCAGCTAGCTACATGGACCAAGGAAAACGCAACAGATAGATTTGATTCTGTAAAGAAGTACGGGACAAAGAGGCACGGTCAATAGACCCCCGAGTTCATCAACCACGGGAAACTTAATGACAAAGAAGAGATACGGTCACAGTGAACCCAGACGAATCTACGGACGGATTCGAGAATCAAACAGTTAATGACTTATACGTTACAAAACTCATATACAACAGTTACGGTTATCCTTTGTAACGCCTCATTAACGTAATAATTAGCCATTTATGAGCAATCATGACAGGAACCAAACGTTATACTAGGAAACCCCTATATAAAGGGAAGAAATGTAACCCATAGGATCATCTGAATTCACGAATATAAACGGCTTTACTTTTCTGCATTCTATATCGATTATTATTCCTTTATTCATTATATTATTCACTCGATTATTAGTAACCCATGTTTATACTAAAATAGCTTTGGTCAAGGAATCTCATTCTTTGGTTAAACAAATTGGTTCCGTTACCGGGAATCTGATAATCATAGTGCGTTTACCAACTGATATCCTTTAAATCATGTCAAATTCCAACAACAATGACAACAACAACGTCAACAACAATGACGACAACAACCAACAAGGAAATGGAACCCCAGTTCTATCTCCTCAAGGAACACCACGTGCTTCGAGGGAATCATCCCTTGAAAGATCTGATAACCATCGTAACAATAATGAGCAACCAATAGAGCAAGGTCAAATAAGGCAAATGATTGCTGAATACGTGGGGCAGGCTTTGCAAGAATTTGCGAGAGGATTACCACAGGCACCTCCAGTACCAATAACGCCGCCCTCAAATAATACAATTGTAGTAGAGAATCCGCAATCTAGATTAATAAACTCACCCTGAGGTGAAACCCCTAATGCATCTTTTGAAACGAGACCAGGTACGACTAATAACTCTGAGTTACAAAATTTATTACTAACCATGCAGAAACAGATGAAGAAATAGAACGATCGCATCGAGCAAATCCATGGAGTGCCACCTATCATCAAGGGCATTGATGTTGATAGATATTCTCAGCAACCTTGGAATCCAAGTGCGGCTCCATTGCCTATACCCAAGAAATTTAGAATGCCCGACGTTCCTAAATATGATGGAACAACTGACCCACGCGATCACGTGACTGCCTTCACTACTGGAGTAAAAGGCAATGACTTAACAAAAGAGGAGATCGAATCAGTCCTTGTCAAGAAATTTGAGGAAACGCTCACAAAAGGAGCTTTAACCTGGTATTCTCTTCTCCCTAAAAATTCTATAGATTCTTTTGCTGAACTTGAAAATTCGTTTATAAAAGCACACTCTGGTGCACAAAAAGTTGAAAAACGAATAGAAGATATATTCAAGATAAAGCAAGGAGACATGGAATTGCTTCGTGAATTTGTAGACAGGTTTCAACGAGAAAGAATGCAATTACCAAGGGTGCCTGACAATTGGGAAGCCATGGCATTTGTAAGCAACTTAAACGATAAAAGCTCAGAAGCCACGAGTCGACTTAAAGAAAGTCTGAGAGAATTCCCAGCTACAACATGGAATGATGTGTATAACAGGTACAGTACCAACTCAGAATCGAAGAAGATATCATTGCTCGATCAAAAGAGGAAAAATATCCCAGAACCAGACGTCCAAAACTAGAGAAAAGGTAAGGTAAAAACAGGTACGATCCTTACTTAGGACCTTCGAGACGTGACACACGTCCCGAGTTCGAAAATACAAGACCATCGGGAAGAGATATAAGTTCATCCTCATCTAGATCCAGGAGAGATCGAGATGAACGGTCCAAGGGTAATACCCGAATTGGAGGCCATAAATTCAATGTGAGCAGTACTAAACTTGTCTTGATATTGAGAAATATGGGAGACAAGGTTAAATGGCCCAAAGAAATGTGATCTAATCCTAACCGGAGAAACCTTGATCAGTGGTGTGAATTCCACAATGATCATGGCCATAGAACTGCAGATTGCAAATTTTTGCAAGGTGAAGTAAAACATCTATTAAAACAGGGCTACTTAACAGAATTGTTTAGTGATAAAGGTAAACAGGCATATATGAAGAACATGTAGGAACCCCCAAAACCTCCTTCCTCAAAACGAATTGTCAACGTCATACATGGAGGGGAAGAAGTGAACGACATAGTCTGCCAGTTAGCATCAAAAGTCACAAGTACCCACGGGAAACGAGTTCGAGAAGAGACAAAGGAAGATCAACTAACTTTTGATAACGCAGATTTTGGCGGATTAATGCTTCCTCATAACGATGCACTAGTAATATCTTTAATTATTCATGACACTAACGTTAAAAGAGTTTTGATTGATCCAGGCAGTTCAGTCAACATTATTTTGATAAAAGTCGTGGACGAAATGATGGTAGAAAATGATATGATCCCAAAGGCACGAGCCATATCTGGGTTCGATAATTTAACAGTGATAACTAAAGGACAAATCGAACTTACCACTTACGCCGAAGGAGTCGTCAAAAATGCGAAATTCCAAGTCATTGATACAGAGATGGCTTATAACGTTATTTTGGGAAAACCATGGATCCATGATATGAAAGCGTTCCCGTCCACCTTACATCAGGTAATAAAATTCCCTTCAAAGTGGGGAGTAAGACAAATTAGAGGTGACCGGCAAACTTCGAGAAATATTAATTCGATAGCTCTTCACAACAAAAAAGATACGGGAGAGACATCAAATTATCAAACAGAAGCTCCTTAACAAACAGGTATGAAAAAAAACCTCTGATCAACTATGTACAAAAGAAATGGATATTCAAATAGGTACGGAAAGAGATAATGATGAAACAAATCTTGTCACCATCAAGGATGAGCTAGAACATGCAGACATAGACTCCAGACCGGATTTCATTCGTGAACCAGAAGAAGACGAGCATATTAAAACAACTACTGAAGAACTTGAGGTAAAGTATCCTGACTAGCTGGCTAACACAGTAGTGGTACCTAAAAAGAACGGCAAATGGAGGGTATGTGTAGATTATACTGATTTAAGTAAAGCATGTCCTAAATATTCATTTCCTTTGCCACATATAGATCAAATGATCGATGCTACCGCAGGTCATGAATTATTAAGTTTTTTGGATGCATATTCTGGTTATAACCAGGTTAAAATGGATTCACTAGATGAAGAAAAAACTCCATTCATCACTAACAGGGGGACTTATTGTTATAAGGTCATGCCTTTTGGCTTGAAAATGCAGGGGCCACTAACCAAAGGTTAATAACAAAAATATTTCAAGAACATTTAGGAAAAACGATGGAAGTCTATATCGATGATATGCTTGTAAAATCAACACAAGCGGAAATCATCTCCAGCATCTCTCTACTACTTTTGACATCTTACGCGGGTATAATATGAAGCTCTATCTGGAAAAATGTGCCTTCAGAGTATAATCTGGTAAGTTTCTGGGATTCCTTGTATCTAATAGAGGAATAGAAGTACATCTGGCTCAAATAAAAGCTATAGAAGAAATACCTGAAATTTTGAAGAATAAAAAAGAAGTTCAAAGATTAACAGGAAGAATAGCAGCTTTAGGGAGATTTATTTCTAGATCTTCCGAGAAAAGCTTTAAATTCTTTTCAGCTCTTAAAAAGCAAAATCAGTTCGAGTGGACTGAAGAATGTCAGCAGGCACTCAAAGACTTGAAGATTTACTTATCCAACCCCGCTGCTATCAAAGCCAAGAGAAGGAGAAAGATTATACATCTACCTGGCTGTTTCAGAAATTGTCGTAAGTGCAGTACTGGTAAGGGAAGAAAAAGGCAATCCCCTATTTATTATGTAAGCAAGACTCTGTTAGATGCCGAAACTAGATATCCACATCTAGAAAAATTAGCTTTATCTTTAATGATGGCATCAAGAAAATTACGTCCTTATTTTCAATGTCATCCAATCACTGTCATGACTTCATATCCTTTAAGAAATATTCTGCATAAACAAGAACTATCAGGAAGATTAGCCAAATGGGCAATAGAGTTAAGTGAGCATGATATAACATATCAACCTAGGACGACAATTAAATCACAAATATTAGCGGACTTTTTAGCTGACTTTAGCAACAATATTACCCCTGAAGTAGAAAAAGAGTTACAACTCTTCAATGGTGTAAACCCAGGTCAATGGACCCTATTTACAGATGGCTCTTCTAATGTAAAAAGAGCTGGATTAGGCATTGTACTGACATCACCCACAGGTGAAAAGATACGACAAGCTATTAAGTGTTATCCAATTACTAACAATGAAGCAGAGTACGAGGCTGTTATTGCAGGTTTAGAATTGGCACGGGAGCTGTCAATTCAACAAATCGAGATCAACAGCGATTCTCAATTGGTGGTAAACCAAATGCAGGGGACTTACATCGCTCGAGAAACTCGAATGCAACAATATTTAGGAAAGGCACGAGAACTTGTAAGACAATTCAAAACGTGGAAAATAATACAAATACCCAGGGAGGAAAATGCCGAAGCAAATGCGTTAGCAAACCTTGCGGCAGTCACAGAAGTGACCAATAAAGACAACACAGTTGTCGTCCACCTCTTTCATTCAGCGATTGACCAGGATAGAAATGAGGTATCATTCAATAATTTGACTTGGGATTGGAGAAACGAAATTCTCAATTTTTTGCAGAGTGGTGTCGTGCCTAAAGACAAGAAAGTAGCTCAAGCGCTTCACCGCAAAGCAGCAAGATATTGTCTTGTACATAACACATTGTATCGTAAAATGTTCGGGGGACCCCTGGCTAAATGCCTCGGACCTAATCAGACGGAGTTCGTGATAAAAGAAGTCCATGAAGGACATTGTGGAAATCACGCAGGAGCAAGGTCTTTAGTAAAATCCCTAATCAGAGCAGGGTACTATTGTCCTAAGATGGAAGAAGATGCGGAGAATTTCATCTCAAAATGCGATAGGTGTCAACAGTTTGCCAATAATATGCATAGACCAGCGGAGCTATTACATTCTATCATATCACCATGGCCCTTTATGAAATGGGGAAGGGACATAGTGGGACCTCTTCCCCTAGCTAAAGGACAGGTACGATTCCTTCTAGTGCTTATTGATTATTTCACAAAATGGGTCGAAGCGGAAGCATTCAAAGAAGTGCGGGAAAAGGAGGTCAAACGTTTCTTATGGCGAAACATAATATGCCGATTTGGAATTCCAAAGGAGATCGTGTGTGATAATGGTCCACAGTTTATAGGCTCTCAAATCACGGAGTTCTTCGAAAGTTGGAAAATTAAAAGGATTGCTTCAACACCATATCATCCCGTAGTTAACGGACAAGTTGATTCTACGAACAAAATCTTTATAAACAATATAAAGAAGCGCTTAGATAAAGCCAAAGGCAGTTGGCCCGACGAATTACCAGCGGTATTATGGGCATACAGAACTACGTCAAAAACAGCTACGGGAGAAACCCCTTTCGCACTTGTTTATGGCTCAGAAGCATTAATACCCGTGGAAATCGGCGAACCAAGTTTGAGGGTGACAACAGATACGGAGCAAACAAATGACGCTGAACTCCAAACCAATTTGGACTTGCTCGAATCACGAAGAGAAGTAGCTCTAATACGGATGGCAGCTCAAAAACGAATCATAGAGAGATATAACAATCGTAAAGCTCACCTCAGATATTTTAAGATTGGGGACTTCGTACTAAAAAAGGTTTTCCAATCAACAAAAAAGGCAGGAGTTGGAAAATTGAATCCAAATTGGGAAGGACCCTATAAGGTCCGGGGCATAGCAGGGAAATGTGCGTACGAGTTGGAAGCCATGGACGACAGGATTCTACCTACGAGTTGGAACGCCATCCACCTGAAGAAATACTAATTCTAAGGAAAAGAAGTAACCCCCCCCCCCCCCCCCCCCC